>VYZR01099126.1:0-24045 GCA_013400675.1 Oxylabes madagascariensis | reverse complement strand
CTCCAGGTGAGCACCCCCAGCCTTCTCTGCCCGTTTCCACAGCAGAGATGCTCCAGGCACCTGATCATCTCAGTGGCCTGGATACCAGTTAAACAGTATGTTTCTCTCACTCCTAACAGTCAGGTCTTGTTTACCCCATTCTGCATTACTTGAAGTTTCAGACCTTATAAGAAGGGGAGCTGAAAGGACGTTTTGCTGGAACAGCTACACTGACATACTCACAGGGACTAACCCACTCAATTCCAGTTCCTCCAAATCCAACTGCCAGTCAAGATAACCACGGCCTACAGCTGCACTGGGCCTGCTCCTGTTAAATTCAAGTTTGTGGGTGAGGAGGAGAATACCTACACTTGCTGGAAGCAGCATCAGCCCTACTGATATATGCGGCAGAACATAAAACATAAATGCTGCCGTAGGAATGAAGCAGGATGTCCCCCCTCAACAAACTCGCCTTGGAATGGCATGGATGGATTGCCACCACCTGGCGGGGTCTTTCGTCTCAAAGTTGGATGAGGTTTTGGAGCACACAACTCAAATGATCATCTGTTCAGAGCTAAGCAATTAATGCTGGCAAAAGAGAGAAACTTCAAGAGTAGTTGTCTCTAAAGACTTGATATCTAGTTGGTAAATCAATATTAAAATGCTTCTTGTAACACTTCAGTAATAGCATCTAAAATGCAAGCCCCTTTGTAATTAAATATCTAAATGTAGACACTGACAACACAGACTTGCTCTAGAAGCATTTTAATTTACAAACAGCAATTCCAATTGACTTTATACCATAAAAAAAGCAATTTACAAGCAAGAAACAAATTCATCAGAACAAAATAAAGCAGCACAGAAATATTCATGTCACAAATCTAAAAACAAAGTGAATACAAGAGTAAAATATCATTTGAATAAATATATTAAAGTTCATGCTGTAAAATAATCCTTAATGGCAAGTTACTAATTCTTACAGCATCAGCTTAGCTAGCTTCATTTACTTCACGTGGCGATGAAGTGCAGAGGTGTGAGGTTCCCGGTTTATATTGCAAGATAATGACACCAAGTCAAGTCATTCAAACTGTTCAATTATTTATCTTGAAAAATAACCATACAAATAAAAGTTATTTAAAAATACAAATTTTCAGTCAGAAACAAACATTGTTAAAATCGTGCAAGAGCTCTACCTCTAACCAGATCTACAACCAGAGGTTCTCGGGCTGAGTCCAAAGGCTGAATCCTGTGGGAATGGGAGTCAGCAGCTCTGTATCTGCCACAGCAGAAGCGAGCTCCAGGAGCACGAAGCAAACCTGCTCAGTCAGTGATACGTGGCTTCACATCCCCTGAAGAAATACAGGAACACATGTCCCAGGCTTACTTATTTGTCTAGCTTTTTTTTTTTTTTTTTAATGTAAACTTGCTTAACTTAAGTTAATGCTGCCACAGGGATGTGCAAGTAGTATTAAATCTACAATATTAAATACAAGTATTCTGGCACTTGATAAAATATATCTAAAATGCACACAGATTATAAAGTTTGAACATTTTGAATGACTTTACTAAACTTCCAATTTGATCACTGAGTATTATGAAATTTACAATTCATGAAATAAAGAGATTCATATAAAGAATTTACATAATTCCCCAAATACTTTCAAATATAAAATTTAATAAATAACCCTGACCAGTCAAAAAGCACCATTCAAGGGTAAAATTCCCTTGGAAAATAGATTAGGTGTTGCATATTTGAGTCCCTTTTAATGGTTTCATTTGAAACCTGTTTAGAAAAATGACAATAAAAGAATCACAGTAAACTAATACAAAAATTCAAATAATATATATATTTAAAGGTAAAGCTTATTCAATATTTTCCCAGCCCTTGATTTTATTCCTGTTGTTCTTCCCATAATTCAGCCTAAACATATTGAGAGGCCTCATTGTTTTGTCTAAAAGTAAACCAAAGGCTTCAGCATAAAACATTAATTTATGCTGGGGAAGACCGCATTCAAACTCTCAATTTAGGCCTACAGTCTACCCTGCTGACAGTGAACTGACAGTATCCTTTATGCTACAGAAAGATTTCACACTCAGAAAGCAGAGCCAATCTTGAGGCCTTAGTGACCAAACTGAACTTTTAATACACTGTAAGTATTTACAAAGCTATTTTCTAAATGTATTTACAAGTTTGAAAGAAATATTATGGAAGATAACTGACAAAGAAAACTAAAATAATAGTTTTTAACCAGAAACATTAGCAAAGGTATAAAATCCTTTATTTTCACAGTTTGTCAGAATAGGTTAAGCATCTAGAGGAAAGGACACTGTCACTGTTTTCACATTTGTCTAGAATTAAAAAGGTAGATTAAGAAGAGACTCAATTATGAACCAGCCTGTATCATTTCATACTTATTTTGCTGTCAAATATTTCTTCACATATTTTATTGACTTCTGCATTTATTGTAAATGAAATGCGTAACAGCTCTGCGCTGAGAACTGCACAGACACGAGACCTGGTACAGTGTTTCCACCATTTGCTAAAGTAATGGCTCCTGCTGGGTGGGCTGGTGACATAAACTCCATGGGGTCACGCCTCGTGTCTGTGACAGTGTCCGTCCTGCCACCCCGCTATGTGACAAGGCACAGTGGCACTGCTGCTGCCAAGGGGGACGTTGGTGTCCGGCAGAGCCGCGCACGGGGCGCTGCCCGAGCCCAGGGCGGCTGGAGCGCCGCTGGACCGCAGAGCTGGACTATGGCTTGGAGTCAGGAACTGCCCGCTGGGGAGGGAATGGCACACCCGGCACGGGCTGTACAAAAATGGATCATTTCCTGCCCCTTAACAGTCTGTTACAATGTTTTGAACCTGAACCTGTACAATCGACATGATGTTTTTTTGTTTGCTTTTGTCTGAGACAATTTTGGATAAGTCACTCTTTGGTAAACTCAAACCATTTTAATACATTTACAAATACAAAGAACTAGATTTAAATAATGCTAAGATTGTGACACAGAGAAATTCAAGAAATATAAATTTGTACCCATATCCTGCTATCCTCAAGTCATCCTTCCAGGGAAAAAGTCACACCAAAGGCACCACAGCACAGGTTCAAGATAAAGGGTTAAGAATAACTGTACATTTCTTGGATTTTGCATGTCTCAAACTTAATTTACCAAAACATACTTTTTGCATTTAATTACTTGAAACAAACACTCAAGGAAAAAACTGTATCAGAAACACCATGTTTTTAGGTGGGTAAACATACAGACTACCTGCCTTAGACACAGACTATCCCTTCCCTTACTGGAAACAAAATTTCTGTTGTTGCTTCAAGGAGAGAAACATCTCCCCACTCCCTGCCTCTTTATTTAGGCAGTTTCAGGACAAAGAGGCAAATGATGTACTCAATTTAACTGAAACTGCTCCAACGGAGCAGGTGGAGGTTATACTGTAAATCCATGTTTGGGAGATTAATTCTTATTGCCAACTGTCACAATATTAAGAACTAGTGTATTTAATAAAGCTACTGCACAAATATGCTCCAGCTTCACAGGGGCCAGTAAGTTTTACAAGATAGCAAACCTACCTTTTTCTTTCCAATAATTTACAAATGAGCTTTCATTTTCTAATTTTTGGGAATTAAACAGCATGGTTACAAATGGTTACAAATGTAATTTGCAGTATCAGCTAAACAAACGTAACACCCAATAATATAAAACCTGTATTCTAAAGAAGTATGCGATTAGTTTAGTAATTAATTCCGTTCATCAGGTAGAATTCAGGTAGAATGTTAAACAGTAGCGTTCACCACTCCATGATTTTGAGGTCTCTTAAGCCATTGGTTTTTTGTGGTATGGGTTTTGTTGGTGTGGGTGTTTCAGTGTTTTTTTTTTGTTGTTGGGGGGGGGGGGGTTGGGGGGGTTTTTTGTTTTTTTTTTCCTGTTTGGTTGGGGTTTTGGGGGGGTTGGTTTGTGTAGGGAGGGCTTTTGTTTGTCTATTGTTGGGGATTTTTTTTTTCTTGACCACTATGATTATGTTTCACATTTTACATATTATACTGGCCTAAATTATGAAGTTAGCACCATATTAAAAACACGTATTTGGTGAAACAAAACAGATTTAGAGTATCTTTAAAGTTGTTGGTGGCTCCTTTATAGAGAAAAAACCACTGAAAAAACAGAGAAGCCATAGCAACTCTGCAATACTCACACATGAAATAACATATTGCTCAAAATTCCCATAGAGTATTTGTTTTTCTATACAAAAAAAGTACAAATTCCAAGTGCTGGCATATCACTCGGAGATTTAAGTAGGAAGTCAACGTGCACCTGAAAACAGCTCTCTGTGAAGAGACCTATTAAAATACTGCTTGGAAATACTGTGGTTTAAACTACATCTCTCTCATGTTTTAACCAATCATGAAGAGTGATGAAGTTAAGTTAATTACCTGGTATGGTTCTACAGTACGAAATGAAGGTAGATTCTGAGGCCAGTAAAAACACATTTTAGACCACAATGCTACTTTTAGGTTTGCTAATATTTTTATATATATTCACATATGTTATATATGTGTGTGTGTATCTATATATATATAGATATATCTATCTCTATATATATAAAAAGGTCAGCACCACAGGTTGTCCAGCTTGCATTCTAGACAACTAACAAAACCTTTAAACAATTTAACCATAGTTTAATAGATTTATGGCATTTGGTTTACATATGTTATAAAGCAAAGCTATTAAAACAAGGTAATTCACTTTGCTCACTTTTGCACACAAAGTAATAGTTTAATAAAATGAATACCAAACAACATTCGTCTAAAACCAAAACCATCCTCCCAAAGTCCAAAGTTCTAAACCCTAAGCAGAGAGGAGTCCTAACAGTTCATAGAGTGGCATATGGTATTAGCCTTGACATACTTTTACATTCACCTCAACCAGAACAGGGAAAGTGAAAGCATTTTATATATATAAAGCGAATTTATATATATAAACAGACTCACTACCAAAACCAGTTAGTAAGAGTGAACAGATTTCATTGTGACAGGAGAGGAATCAAAGCTGTAATATTCTCTCTCCCCGCTGCTGTGTAACTCATTACCAGCAACAGGATTTAAGAAAAAAAGGAAATTACAGCTTCTTTGAGCATTCAGCAGAGCTGCCAATCTTATTCTAATATCTTTCTCCACTGACATTTGTGTCTCACCAGATCAATCAGCAGGGACACTTCAGCAGACTCTTCCTAGCCTTTCCCCAGTACACTGTCTTTATATTCTGAGCATCTTAAAATATAAAAAAACAAACCTCAAACAATTCATCCTCCTTCAAAAACAAAGAAAATACTTCTGAAGTCTTCTCCAGAAACCATTTCTAACTGATTTCCAGAAGGTCAGGAAAATGAAAAGGCTGTTACACTTGTACTGAAGATTACTAAAAGAATAAAATACTTTAAAAATACATTAGTAATGTGCTTGTCTGTGTTTCGCTTAGCTGTAAGGTTTTAATCAGATGTGTTAGACATTGCATGAATTTCCATACTAGAATCCATGGCTTCAGAAGCTGAAGCATCATTATCTACTTTCTGTTCCACAAATGCTTCTGTTCTGTCTGGAGACTCAACCCTGTTTCTCACTTCTGTAAGCCCCGGGTGGTTTTTTCTCAAGTGCTGGTTTAGTGTACCCTGGAAAGGAAAACATTTTCCACAGATCTCACAGCGAAAGGGTTTGTCATCTGTGTGACCACGAATATGATACTCAAGTTGGTCCTTACGGGTATATTTCTTTCCACAGAACTTGCACACAAAAGGAGTTATTCCCATGTGCAATCGCATGTGTCGATCAAGGCTCCCTTTCTGGTTGAAAGATTTGCCACAGTAAATACAAATTAGCCTCTCATTGTATGGATACCAATGACCCCTTGCATTTCTTTCCCGTGGACTATTTTCATATCCTGGATTACTCACCATGGATTCACTGTCAGCCCCTTGCACCAAGCCCTGGACATCACTATGCAAGTGACCCGTAGGTACTCGTTTTTGGCGTGCACGACCCCCTCTGAAACAGCTCAGCATTGACCTCGAAGGACTTGTATTGCTCAGGCTTCCAAAGGTTTCTGACACACCTGTAGCCTGTGATGAGGCATGGGTAAATGAATAAACATGTTGTAAGACAGACCCATAGGAACCAACATTTACTGCCACCACCTGCTCTCCATCCACCATTTCAGTGTGATATCCATCATCACCAAGGGAAGAGCTATCAGAGCAGCTTGGCCTATCAGACTTTTCCATTTTAACTTTCACCTCTGCAATCTGACTTTCCCTTACTATCAGGTCTCCTTGCTCATGATCACCTTCAATCTGAATCTCATACTCAGAGATACTCCCGCTGCTCCCTCGGTCTGAATGCCCTTCTTCTTGCAGACGACTGTGAAGAGTTTTGCCTGGAGTAGTTTCCATCCGAAGATCGCTGCCTGCCGTTGATTGTCGCACCTGAGAGCAATAGGGAGGAGATATCTCAATAGGATTGGCAAAGTAGCTGCTGTCTTTAACGCCATTGCGATTCTCTGAATTTTCTTCGGCACCAACAGTGACAGAATCAACATCACCAACACTGATCTTTGAATGGATACTCTCCAGTATCTGTGTGCACTTGTCAATGACGCACTGCATCTGTAGGAAGCTAGCTGCAGTCAGAAAACTGACAACGTCCTTCAGTTGCAAGGACATCCTTCCAGTGTAACAAAAAGAAAGCAACTGTTCAAAAACATTGGGGTTTTTAATAACTGATATAGATAGGCCACTCATGGTGCTTAATGCTGAATGGTCACGGAAATACGGAGAGCTGGCAGCTAAGACGGCTTTGTGGGCGCGGAACGGCTGACCCTGGATGTGCACGATTATGTCACAGAGCTTCCCTTGCAAGCGGAGTTCATTTAACTGGCTCAGAACAGTGCTGCTGTACTCCGGCACATCAAACTGAATGAAACTGCTGCTGTCCATTTCTACAGATGTAAAGAGTAATCTGAAAGAAAAATTACAAGATTTAAAAGAGAGAATGAATACTGAGTTTTCCATTTCAAAAACAAATGCTTGCAAATGTTTAAGTTAAATCACCACATTGATCTGTTAAAGGTGCATTACTACACAACATTTAGCATAAATACTCAATATAATAAAAATGTAGAGTCTTAATCTACACATTTCTTGCATTTCTATACTTTGAATTATCCCTCTGCAACTTTCACAATGCAATTGCTCAGAATACATCACAGTCTCCCTGGGACAGTCTGTTCTCAAAGAAATATTGCAATTTCATTCCCTGGCAAGAAGTGCAGAACAATCCATCCTCCCAAAAGAGCATCACTTTTATAGCCACTAGGCAAGGCAAACACTTCAGAACCCTGAGTAGGTGTTCAAGCCAGGTATTACAGTGCTACTTGCAGGGAACTGCATTGTTAAATTTCCCAAGAATGACTGTTGGAAGGAACTTCATGAAGTTTGAAAAATCTCCTAAGGAAAAGTCACAGGCATGTGTGTGTGTGCATGTGAAAGAAAAGTGTTTGAACCAGCCGTGGACTTTCAATTTAAAAAAAAATTCTTTTGTGATTTTAATTTTTGTTTTTAACAAATCATGATGTGAACTTTGAATCTCATCTGATACAGCAGTGATTTCTTAGCTAGAATAATTTGACATTTAAATTCTAACCTAACTTAAAAGCCATGGGTAGTCAAATGCCAGGACAAGACATTCAAAGAGCCCTTAAAGAAATGCATAGAGTTCCAAACAAAAGCTAAAGAAAAGAACTTTTCACAGATTACTATTGTAAAATGCATGCACACACACATTATCAGCCTGAGAATGTTGATCTGCAACATTACCTTATATTTCCAAGACTGGGCACTAATTAAGTACCCAAGCACCTTCAGACTTTTATTGCCAGTCTAGTTCTTATTAATGCAGAAGTCTAAAGACATAATATTGCCACCATACCTGCTTTTCCAATTGAACAAACAGATCTCAACATCATCCATTGACTTCAGATGCAGGAAGCATATCCAATGTATGACAATATACTAGTGGATTTTTTTTTCTATTATGTTACATGCTGTAATGGGACATATGAACAATTTAAATCAAATTATGAAAATTCAGGTACTCTAAAAAGAAAATCGACAGGTAGAAATAGGATAAAAAGTCTAAAAGGAAGCACTGGAGCTCTATCAGCTGACCCTCACTTAAAACTAACATTCACAACCTTCACAAATGGAACTTCTTTTCAGCAGACACAAGAAAGCCCACTTCCTGACTGGACATTATGTTTGACTTAGAAAGCTGGCAACACCTCTCACAGGGCATTCAAAATCAAGTTATCAGACTTGCTAAACATGTTCTCTAACTTACCAGTGTCGTTACCCATTAAAATGGGTAAATGGGACTTCATTTGAGTTTTTTTGGCTGAGATGCAAAAGCAAGAAAAAAGACATTTCATAGGCTCTTATATCTGAGGTGGGAAATAAGGATTGCAAGACGGCTACCAGAAGTGATATGACTGCAGCAATCCATTCAGAGATGGCTTTGGCAGGACAATTCTTTTATTCAGCAAATAAAAGTTCTCTGGGAAGAGAACTCCAGTTTGAAAAGGCTAGCAAGAACCCCTCCATTTTTTAACAGCTTCCTTCAAGTTGAAATATCTCCCTAACCTCTTCTTGAGTCAGGCATACAGCATTAAACTGAAGCAAGAAGGTACTTTAAAGCACAAATTAACTTTGGACATATCCACTGTATGGTCTAAAGAAAAACAATTATCTCTGCAGTTAACCAGACAGTCATAATGAAACTTATACACATAACAATTCCTTACAGAATTAGCACAGGTGAAGAAGAAAAAGAAATCATGCTCAGTCAGAATTCCCATTTGGCACCTTCCATGGTATCTCAGTACATGCAGAGGGAAACTGTGTTTTTTAGGCTCAGTATAGTCATATAGAACAACAGCTTAGAATTATGACAGCTTTATTTGCAATATATAAACCCAACCATTGGGGGGTACTGAGAACTAAGCAACTTGAGCTGGACTCAATGATCCTTTTGGGTCCCTTCCAAATCAGAATATTCTGTGATTCTGTAAACTCACAGCAGTGTCAGGTATGCTCATTGTTAAAAAGTAATGCATTTCGTCTTGCTTTAGCTTTCTTTCACCCCTGCCTGGGAGTTAGAGTAAAGTCAGGGCAAAGTCCTGTAAAATTTGAGACTGGGCACCTGTCTACGATTAGGTCCTCCCTTAACCTTTTCTCAAAAGTAGGTCAAAGTGTTTAAGGTTTTCAGAACTATTATGTATCCACGAAAGTGGCTGAAGGCACAGGCCAAAACTGGACACCAGGTTCACTCAGTCCTAGAAGGGCTCTGCGTTGAGCCTCATGTCTATTTCTGTAGGAGATGATGCAGTCACACTCAAAAGAAGCATATAAATTCTCTTTGCATCTGCATTACATTTATTCATCAGGGTTTTATACAGCAAATGTAGCCCACAAAATGGCTTTAGCAGTAGTGGATCACTGTCCTATATCTTCAAACAAGTGTTCATTGAAGTAACCTGTGAACATCAGAGTCATAGGCACTTAACAATTCTTATTGGATTTCAAAAGAAATTTGCTTTAAAAATTATGTTCTATGAAAACTCTTACTTAATTTAAAAAACAAGAATAGATGTTGACAAGCCACGTTAGGTATTTAATTTTACTGACATCATACAGTAGCAGCAGAGAAGCATCGTATAACTATAACACGAAGCTGTGTGGCTGCCAACGTAGTATTAGTTTCTGCTTCTAAGTCTGCACCTGTTTAATTTCCTTCACTCACTGAAGTATGATTCACCGTTCCCACAGCCAGGTGAATGACACAAATTATACCCATTTTAATTCATACTAAGGTGTGAGAAAAGATCTCTTGCATTTTCTTAAATTAGCTCAGCAACAAGGAATCCTTGGAAAAAAACCCACATTACAAACCATTACTGTTGTAGCACGTCTGAGGACAGAAATACATAGAAAAGCTAGGAGGGTCATAACGAAAATTAAGACAAAAACAAAACAAAATACTCCATGACACCAAAAATGCCTCCACCAGGCAACATGTGACAGGACAAGAGGAAACGGCCTCAACCTGCAGCTGAGGGAGGTTCAGGTTGGAAATCAGGAATAATTTCTTCACTGAAAGGGTTGTTAAGCATTGGAAAAGGCTGCGCAGGGAGGTGGTGGAGTCACCATCCCTGGAGATATTAAAGAAACGGACTGGATGTGGCACTCAGTGTTCTGGTCTGGTTGACAATGTGGTGATCACTTGAAGATTCGACTCGATGATCTTGAGGTCTTTTCAACTTTAATGACTCTGTGATACTCCCTCCATACATTACTGCTCAGAGTACAGAGCAACAGCAAGAAAATAAACAGGTTTTTGTATAAATCAGTGCACTCCTTCCTCGCATTTTGTAGGAGCTAGTATCTGCACCATCTGCGTGAGAACTCAGGACATAATTGCAAATATGTATCATCATTTAAGAGAATTTTAACCTAGGAATGTAACCTTACCAGCTGTGATCATGGAAGTTTTAGGGCAAAAGTCTTCATCACACTTACTCCTTTCAGACTGCATTTGCATCAGTCCACAGATTTACAACAGCCATACTAATTAACGCTAGCTGTATCAAAGAAAAACTGCCATCAAGTATGTCATGAGCTAGGGGGGTCTCTAAGACACTCTTGATACCTTGACACATCTTTGAAAATAGGGAAGCGACTGATCCTAGAACATTTTACCAGTTTATACCTCTCACAACAGTGAAATATTAACTATCCTTTAAAAGTCAACATATAGTGCTCTTGGATGGCCTTAATTAAAGTGCCTCAAAGCACTGCTGCTGTACTGAAACTCCATCCCCAAAGCAGGGTAAGCTACCCCACCAATAAACAATCCCAAGAGTTTGATTTTGCAGCCATTAAAAAACCCCAAAACTAAAGGAGGGTAGGAAACCCACATAATCTCCCAACAACTGAGATAATTTTGAAGTACAACAAATTTCTAATAATACAGGCAGCACTATGCAAATATGTAGAATTGTTTTTTGCATTAATTCTTCACTTCTTCCAAACTGCCCATTGGAATCAAAGAAGATAGAGGCAGTTTGCCCAAATTATCTGTAGGAAAGCACATGACAAAAGGTGCATGTGGCATACTGATCACTGGAAAACAGCCTTGAAAATCAGTCTGCTTCATGTCTGGTTTGGACTACAATACAAAATCTGTCAGGTGACAACTACACAACAATTTAAAACTTCATTACTTTACCTCATAAAAATGCAGGAAATGCCCACTTCCTCAGAAACAGAAGCCAGTTAATACAGGCTGAACTGTAGTTACTAGAAAACTTAGCTCTTACACTCTTCCTATCCGCTATCAGAATAGCTATCAGAACACTCCAGTGAAAATCATCATTCCTTCTCTGCAGCCCAACAGGCCACGTTCTACCCAAAGTCCTGAACACCTGCAGTGAAACCATGAGCAAAGCTCCTGCCTGGCGAGAGCTCTGGCAGTGCTGTGGGACACAACTTCACAAACTGCCTGGGGCGCAAAGCACTAACCCCTGACACTCAGTTCAGTAAAGCTTTACTAATTCAGACTTTTGTCTAACAAAAATTTTAAAGGATTTATTTTTATCTCACCAAGATTCACAACATGATGAACAGAAAATCACTTCAAAGAGTGGATGATTTTAGCATCAAAATAAAATCAATTTATTTCGATGTATGTACATACATGGCCATGCATACATATGCACATGCCAATACCAGCAACACTGCAAACTCATTCTCAGTGGTAAGCATGGTGTAGCAGAAATATTATTAGAACTGTATATTTAGAATTTTAGAGGAAAAAAAAAAAGGACCCTCCTATCTGAGCAAATATCCAAAGAAAGCAGAGATGAAACCGAAGTCCAAGTGACACCTTTGTCCCTTATTCTCTCCACTGTCTTCCCTGTGTGGAAGTGATTGAAGGGCAAAAATGAAACACCTATCAATGTATAAAAATAGTCTCACCTAAGAATTAGAAATGTCAACAGAAATAATCTCTAAATTTTGGCTCTAGAAATCAAATTACCACAACAATAGTTGCAGGTACGTACTTATTTCTGAATGTAAAAGAAAACAGGAGGCAAACTGGAGATAAGCCAAGATCAAAAGGTGCCTTCCAAATCAAACTGTTCTATGTGTTTATGATTCCACTATCAACACATGTATTGTGCCAGATAAATAAAACAAAGGGGCATGTTGGTGATACACACACTTCAAACCAGCAAGATCTTGCAAGTCATGATCAAAAACTTTTATTTGTGCACGAATTTCACAATATCCCAGTTTATCATTATGTAATACTAAACTGCCACATTTTCTGAATACCTGACAACTTTGAGATGTCACTACCATTACAAAAAAAACTCCAGCCTGTACTTTGAGACTGAGGATATATATATATAGCCAGACCTTTCACAAGTGGGAAGAGAGCTCTTGAACCTTCTGATATTACAATTTTATTTACAACCAAGGTAATACTTCACCACTATTACGCATTTTAATCTGTCCGCTTTCTTTTCTCGTTTGGGGAGGGGTTGGTGTTGTTTGTTTGTTTTTGGGTTTTGTGTGTGATTTTGTTTCTTTGTTTGTTTTTTAACAGTAGCCATTCTTCATCAAATTGTTGACTTTTTGGCCCTGATGTTTCTTTTAAGCAATGAAGTGACTAGTTTTCTCTAGATATCAGCAACATTTTTTTGCAGTAGATTTACAATAGCTGCGAAGAGCACATTTTCGTGGTATGTTCCCAGCATACTACTTGGGACAGATGGAACTGTCTGGAGCTGTCCCTGGACAGGCCATGAAGCACAGGCACATTCTGATCCAGATGTTGAGTATTCTGTAACGTGTAACAACTGCAGTGCAGCTAATCCTACATCACTTTGTTTTCCCTTGAAAGCCAGGCTCACCCACATCAATGCTTCTGAGACTGTTCTATCTTGTTCCAAATTAACTCTCAACTCTGATTTACTCTAAGCCAATTCCAATTCTGCATGCTGCGCACACCTGCCGGGATTTGGAAAGACCTTTGCATTACAGAGCTTGCGGTTTCACTAGAACTTCCACCTTCTCTGACGGAAGAGCAGCAGCTGAAAGGTCCCCCAGCTCCCGGCAATAAACATCTCCCCGAACGGAGCCGGGTTCGTTCCGCCGTGCCGAGGATTTTACGCCTCGCTCGGGTTAACAGCGGACCCCGCCACGGGCGCGTCCGCCCTCCCTCCGCACGCCAAAGCCGCACCGGAGCCACCGGCTCGGGTTACGCGACAGCTCCNGCAGGGCCCGGACACAGCCCCACGCCATCCGGGAGCGCCGCGCCGCCCCGGGGCCCGGCGCCCTCCGCTCGCCGCTCACCTGGGGCTATCTGGGGCTCTCACATGGCGGGTCCCGGCCGGCCCGGCCCGCTCCCACCGCCGCTTCCCGCCCGCTCCCGCAGCCGCTCGCACCCGGAACTGATTCCGCTGGCGGCCGTTCCGCTTCCTGGTGACGCCCCGGCGGCGGGCGGTGCCCCCGGGCCGCGCGAACCCGCCCCGCTCCCGGCGCCGGGGCAGCGCCGAGCCCGGGCCCTCCCAGCGCTGCTCCTCACCGAGGCAGAAGGGGTTCAGCATTCCCTGGAGCCGGTGCGAACGCGGGCAGAGCTCTCCCGAGAACTCCGCCGCTGTGCCGCTCCAGAAGAAAACGCGCGCTCAGAGCCGTACCCCGGTGGGCAGTAGCAGATGCAGACGGGGAACTCCTGGGGGAGGACATCCCCCGCTCCAGCTGTGAACTGCCACCTTTACTGAGCAAAGAATTAAAAAGCTCACCTGTGTTACACTGGCCTTGTCACTCACAGAAATCACTTCAGCAAGCATGCATTAACTTTTTTCTTGAGCTATCCTGCATGTGCTTGTAGGTCAGGTAGTGCAACGATTCAGTTTATGAACCAGACAGTTCATGAACTACTTGATAACAGCAAGAGTGACTGGTGCCAGTAGGTCCTGCTGGGATATCCACCCGGTCTAACTGGACACCACATCCTGTCTTCTGGAGGTATGTGTTTCCCTTTAAGACACAGAACAGAGTCTTCATACGTTAGGCATTGAATGCTGATCAGATAAAGCAGCGGCCTGGGAAGCATCCTGGCCAGGGCACAAATAAGAGAGTTAAAGAACACAGAGACAAATTGTATTTGTTCACTCAGATAAAAAACATTCAAACAACTAATTCTGAACAGGCAGAAAACTGGGCTTATTCTTCCGTGTTCAGTAAATGCAACCAAAATAGAAAATTAATTTTCTTGAACTATATTCCACTTGAATTTGCTGAAGACTGAGTGTGTTACACAAATATTGACTTCTCCAGATATTGACTGAACATGCTTTCAATGAAAGTGAGCTCATTTTTTGCTTAGGTAGTAAGCAGCAGCTGGGACAGTTCCACAAGGACTGAGCAGATGGAGGCTGGACAAAAATCAAGTGTTCATTATGAGTACCTATATTTAGTCAGGGAGAGAAGGAATCCTCACAGGAAGGTAAGGGAAACTTAATCTTTAATACTTTTTGCTGTACCTACTTCAAATGTACCAAGAGGCCTTTGGGACATATGGTTGCAGCTACTATGAAGGGAGTGTTCTGGAATTTTCCTATCAGCATGTATATTCTCTATGGTAACTTCAGAGATCACCATTCTGCAAAAAACAGTTACAACAAAACCTGTTTGACAAATTTGAACTAGCATGGAAGCCAATTACCTAAAGCAGCAAAGAAATGGGTCCAATTCCACAAATTCATCAAACTTACTGGTTCATAAAAATTAGGTTTTAGTTTAATGTTTTCTTAGACTAGGCTGGCATGTTATCATTATTTCAAGAAGACACATTACTAGATACACTTTTTTATATATTTAATAAAGTTATATATCAACAACTTTTGGATCTGTACTTTTGTTTGAGCACTTATTTTGGCAAAGTGAAATATTAAATACTAGTACTAGACATGCATTCCTTTCATTCAAGCTTAAGAAAACATTTACAAAGTTGACAGATAACATTTATTAAAACATGTTATAGAAAAAAAGGGGCATGGGACTCTTCTATAAGAAGAAAATATTGAACAGTAACATTAAATTAAAACCATGCTGTACAATTAGGACAGCAATATTTATAAACAGAACTGTCCAACCTCTGCAATACAGGCGTAACATCTCACAAAATATCAAGATATGCAAATTTACTATTATAAATGACTTGTTTAGAATAAAAACTTATAGCTCATTAAGGAAAATTCACTTGACTTGCATAAACAGTTACATTTCTGAAAGAAATATGGAATCCTATTAATAATAAAAAAAAAAGGAGCAGCAATCGACAGACACAGGCTTCAAGCAAAAATCAGAACTTGCAATTTAATCACATTTAAAATATACCATTTTCTTTTCCAGCATCTTCCCCTAGGCCACTGACAGTTTACAGCTAATAGCTAAAGAAGCCAAGCTATCCAATGAAGCATTTAAAAGACAAAAAAACAACTTTCCTTTGTTGCTTTGAGAAAGGTCCTAATTCTGTTACAGCAAAACACTCAGTGTGGTGCTGTAGGCTCTCATAATTCAGAGACAGGTCACCTTGCTGGCATGCAGGCAGAAGTATTGAGATTACAAACCCTGATGTGCCTCCATTCTTCCAGGATCAGTAATACTAGAACGCTCAATACATCAGCCTTTGATCATCTGCCTTGCTTATGATACAGGACAGTTCCTCAACCTCAGACACACCTCAGATGAAAAAAGCTGTGACCAAAAACTGTACTGGCAACACCTTCTAGGGTCTATCTGCTCACCCATAAAACTAACACGGAAACTTTAAAAAATGAAACAAAAAAAAAAGCACCCCGCAAACCAACACTGGTGTGTGCAATAGGAACCTTCTCCCTCAAAAGGGTCCAATATACACCTAAGCAGATTTTAACCCTGCTAACAATTGAATTTTTCAGAATGGCAGTTACACAGATTCCATGGTAATTAACATCCTAGTTACAAAATGGAATGAAAAGGAACTTAGCTGTAGTATCATTAAGTCTTCTTACCACTGCTAGGACAATGAATGGCTTCAAAGCAGCAGGAAAGTTGGAAAGCCACCCGGGTGTACAATATTGCTGATTTTCAGAAGACACTTTACTACAGCCAACAGCCACATCATCAAAAGTAATGAAGCATATGGGAAGATTAATGAAATTCATCATATACATATGCATTCTTATTATATATACACATATATATATATGGATTGCTTCCCTCCTCCCCACAAATAAGAAATAATTTTTCGTACCTTTAACAAGACCACTCCATTAGCAATGATCAGAAGCTTGACAGAAGCTACGTCTGTATATCTTGGCTTGCCATGTTCGACCGCACTGGCCACCAGTGGCAGGGACTGCAGGGGTGACGACACATGGCTAAAGGTTGTGAGCTGCCCTGTGCTAGTCAAAAGAAGTTCAGCCTGCACAAAAAATGGATGTGAACAATCCACTGCAAGCCAAAATCTCAACCAGAGGTGCACATAATGCTTCTGCTTAAACGTACTTAAGGAAGTGTGGCAGCTGCTAGCAAGAGGTGCAGGGAGACAATGGAGAGGATTCTCCTGGGTACATGTGGAGAAACTGAAGAGCTGCTCTCAGGAAAACACCTGAAGAAGTCACTGAGAACATGTATAGACATACTCACAGAAAGACACACTCCCCTCCTGAGAAGATTCACTTCTAAGAGGGCTTTGGCCTACAGCTAAGCCCTGCCAGAGCAGGTACGCCTCTGAAATAACGGAGTTCCACAGAAGAACCATCCTTGAAGGGATTGTGGCCCAGTGTCACCATGAATAGCAACACTGACCAGCCCAGAGCACCAGAGGACACCCACTAAGAAATGAAGAGCATCAGACAAGGGAGTGTGCAATGAGCCCAACCTCCTGTGTGACCTGTCACCTCAATGAAGGAAATGGCAGGAGCTGAATACAACTCTTGGTGAAAGGAAGGGAAACTGAGACTACAAAGGCAGGGAGAAGAGGTGTTGGACTTAAGCTGAGTCTGAGGAAGATGGTTTAAGTAATTTTTTATCTTTCCCCTCCAGTACCTGAAATGGTGATTAGAAGTTTGACAAAGGGCAATAAACTGAGTTCAAGAAAAACACCACAATATAACTGTTTCACCTGTTACATGCAAAAGTAAGGATTTTAGACATGTATCTCAAGCTGCCCTTAAATCATCAATTCTCTCCATCTGATCTCATGACAATCAGATCAGTATTTTCCTGCAATCAATTGGTTTCATGTAAATTAACAGCAGAAAGTCAAGTGCTACAAAATCAGTGGAGCAACATGTGTTGGACTTTCAAGACAATGCCATAATATGGGGTAAAACAGCAAGCGGCAAATACTAAAAAGTTACTATTCATGCTAAGTCATTTAAAAAGGACATGGTTCTATAATATGATCTACTGAACCTGTTATAAAATCTTTAAAGTGTCTCTCGCAGTACATTTGATTTTAAAGCTTTATTTCAAAGTAATCTAACTGCAAATAGAAGTAACGTTAAACCTTGAAACATCCCATATAAAAGTCACTCCAAGCTGGTAAAGGAAACAGTTTTGCTGGCAGCTTTGTAGGATGGTCTTAGTTCGACTTTTTTTTTTTTTTTTGACCACAGTTTTCAGACTGGTGTTTCCGTCCAGCCTTTTTTATGGTTAAATAGGAAGAGGCACCCTTAACCTTTTAATGCAAAACTAAAGTGACAATTGGAAAGGGGCTGAGAACTACTGTAATATACAAGATCATTCTTGAAATAAGTATGAGAATAAACACCCTGTATGCGTTCAAGGCCAGGTTGGATGGGGCTCCGAGCAACCTGGCCTAGTTGAAGGTGTCCATGCCTAATGGCAGGGGGGGTGGAAGTAAAAGACCTTCAAAGTCTCCATTCAACCCAAACCATTCTATGATTCTAATGCCTTTCTTCAAATGTGATGATGGTACTTGCAGAAATGACACCATGTATGTGGTAAGGCCTTGGAGAATGGAAAAATAGGGCCACCGAGTGCAAGAACCCTTTCCTCTACCCTCATGTAAACAGGCAAGCATTACAGTATTTTTTCGTATTAAAAAGGACAGTGTTAGCAGTGTGTAAACAAACCATAAAGGGAATATAATTTCTAAGTTTAAAAAACATACTTATAAAGTTTTATGGTTTGTTTTTGTTGTTGGTTTTTTGTTTGGTTGGGTTTTTTTGGTTTTTTGTTTTGTTTTTGTGGGTTTTGTGGGGTTTTTTTTGTTGGTTTTTTTTTTTTTTTGTGGTTTTTTGTTTGTTTGTTTGTTTGTTTAAATACAAAGTGCTTCTATACATTAAGCAGGTTACAGTGTTAGTGAGCAAAATCCCTGTTTCAGTACCTTGATCACAAAGGTTAAACATGGCCACCATGGTATTTGTAGAGTTCAATTAAGTGCTAAGAACAGGAACTCCGTGGTGCTGATCATTCATGCCCATTGCCAGCAATGGGTTCATTGTACTTGGGAACATCTGTTTTAACAAAATTCCATATGAAAAAATACTTGAAGCATTAGAAGATTAATAATTAAGAGCCTCTTTAAAAAAAAAAAAAAAAGGTTTGTAAGTAGAATGCCAGTAAAGAAATTACAGTAATTACAGCTCACTGAGTGGAAAACCCTCAGCTTGCAGCAGACATTCATTTTCAGGATACAGTTCAGTTGTATCTTAAGACAATTTGTAACTGGGAGTTCAAAAAAGAATCCGAAGTGTAATAATCTTTGTGTGGTTTTGCTTCACCATACAGGGTCATCTGTTTCAGTACATTATCCTGCACACAGCAGTGCCTAATACAGAAATTGGGGCCAGACAAGTTTAGGTCTTTAATGCTGGTTAACATTTTCCCCATGTGAACAGCACTGTACTTGGATATCACCTCTTTATATTATATTCTATGTATGTTCTAAAAGTTCTTTCCTTTTCTTATTTCAGTAAGCTACTAAGAAGCTTTTGCTTACCAAGAAGCAATTCTTTTGCGTTGGACTGCATAAGCTTTCAACCCCAAAATCCTGCTGTCACCTTTACAACTGATGACTTTACTCAATCTGCAGAGCTGGCAGCATCCCTTCGAACTACACGCACTCCTCCATCTCTCTCCATGAATGAGAGCTCCACACATAGATCCTCATCCTAACAAAGAACAAGTGTCACTTTCCCAGCAAAAATCCCAACTTCAGACATAAGCATGGTACCATGTTCTGCAGTACCATTAGAAGATCCAAATCGCATACTTCCTACTTTTTTCCACAAGCAACTTCATTTGAGGAAGTAAATAGCTCTGCTTGTGATCACCAGCCACAGTCGTTCAGTACCAAGAATCTGTATTATAGTTCTTACTATTCAAATAGTAAAGAATTAAAAGTATAAATACCTATCAATGACTATGTAATTTTCCTAAAGCAGGTTTCTAAAACTAGATAGAAGTTCTCAAAGACGTTTTTGTACCAATAACAAGTCAGTTCATGAATCAAGAGTTTGGTACTTGCTACTGTAGTAAGCCACAAAAATTTGATCAGAAATTTACACTTTAAATATTTGATTATTTTGACTAAGTTCCAAATGTTACATCTTACTTTTTTGTTGCTGTCTTTTTTTTTTAATAAGACATACTTATTACACACTTCCAGAAGCTCTCACAATGTAGTAATTAAAATCTAATGAAGTCAAGAGTTGTACAGCATAAGACCCTAGAAGAGCAAGGATAAAGTATACTTAATATATACTGAAGTTTATGTAGTGATAAACTGTAAGTGCATTACATACCCTAAACAGAAATCAGCACAAAATTAGACATTTGTTTTACTGAAGATAAATTTAAGGAACAGAAGATGAATAAAGGAAAGCCAAACCACCTTTACCACTGCCTTTCATTATGCAATACAATAAAGGCTACTGAATGACGCACACTACCTAATGATGCATGTCAGGTGTGTTGGCAGTCTTCACCTTGATGTGGCTTTTTTTTTTTTTTTTTCTTAATTTAAATATGAATTATATAACCCAGTTTGGTCATCTTAGTTTTCTTTTGAGTACTACCTGAATTTCTGGTTCACCTAAGTATTTTCAGGATTTTCGTCAATTTAGAGCTGAGTTTTACTGTGAATTTAGATGACTTAGAAATACAAGACGGCCTCTAAATACTGCTGGATTACAATCAATCTCAGACCTCATTTTGCAGGCACCTTTCAGATTAACCACATGCACTTCACACACTGAACACCTGAAGCAATATTGAAGTAAGCAAAATACATTTGATCTGTTTATGCCAGCATACTCATTAAAACTTTTTTTTTGACAATGTACAATAGCAAGTACCAGACATTATTTGCATAATTACTTTATTTTTCTTACTCTACTAAACAAATGTAAGCACTAATGTCTTAGTTCATCTCAGTAGTACTCTGTTCAGCTTTAGAAGCCTGATAGGACTTGGTACAAGAGGTCACATGCCGATGAAAACTGTCCCGCCACATAAATCTTTTCCCACAGATGTTACACTCATATGGTTTTATGCCTGTATGAATTTTCATATGGCCTACAAGATGGTGTTTCATTTTGAATTTCTTACCACAGACACCACAGCCATAAGGTCGAAGACCAAGGTGCATACTCATATGCCGATCTCTCTGACTTTTGTGTGTAAAGCTTTTTCCACACTGACAAGGATAGAGCTTATCAGCATGGGAGAATCCAGTGAGAGACGTTTCTTCTTTAATCCCAGCAGCCATATCAATGCTTTCACCATAGCCTGCTGCCATCATAAGATCCTGTCTGTGGGCACTTAAATTTCCATCTGCCCTTTCACCAGAAAATTCTTCCATAGACGAGCCATAGAAGTCAACTTGTTCATCATAATTACTTTCATCTGCCTGTTCATCAAATTCTGCTTCCATCTTTTTGTCACCTATGTGAAAATCTTCAACACCTGAAGACTGGATTGAGTGATCTGCCTGGATGGCATTCACGGATTCAGAAACTTGGTGTTCATCATAAGGATTATCAACACCTTCACAGTCTTGTTCAAACCTTTCCGGTTTCACATGGATCCACCGCTTGTGAGACATGATGCTGGGTTTGCTGTACATTGGTCTGGTATACTGGTACTCTGCACTATCACTAGTTCCCTCTTCGCCATCCTGGCTGGTCATTCCAGTGCTAAGTCTGTCGTGTTCCGTTGAAGAATTACTGGGAAGGTACTCGTGTTCTGTCAGCTGACACGACAGTTCATCTTTAGAGCTCTCTTCTTCATTTTCGCCATCCCTTAGTTCCTGCACTTTGTGGAATTCTGTCTGTCCTCCAGAGCCAAGTTCAAAGGTTTCAACAAGGCCATTGTAGCTACTACTGCTTGGGGACTGATGGTCACTGCCATGGTTCATCTTCTGACACAGAACTGTTGGGTTTCCCTCAAGCACTTCAGTGCACTTATCCACTACATGCCACATCTGAAGGAAACTTGCTGCTGTCAGATAACTAACAATTTCTGGCGCAGGCATTACCAGCCGGCCTGTATAGGTAGACAGAAGAATGTTTTCAAATACTCTGGGATTCATCACATCAGGCAGGACTATTCGCCTGCTGTTTTTCAGGAGAACCTGATCACAGAAGTAAGGGGAACTAGCTGCAAGAACAGCTTTATGGGCTCTGAAGAGATGGCCCTGAACTACAATGGACACATCACATAATTGTCCTTGCTGGCGCTGTTGGTTTAACTTCTGCAAAATGGTGCTAGAAAAATCTGGAAATTCCACTCGAAAGGAGCTTGACCCAGACTCCATTTCATTACAAATTCAGTGTTGTGCTGCAAGAAAAAAAAAAAAAATTAGAAATTCTGCTTGGTCAAGTATTGACCTTTCCATTTTCTTCTATGCTTTTTCTTTTTTCTTAACAGACTCACATGGAACTCAACATTTTCTAGAATGTTTTGCCACTGTTGTATTTCTCTCAAGTCACCTCATTTCTCTCTTCTGAAAGCTGTACTAAGGCCATAAATTGCTCTGCCAGTATGTTTTGTTGTGTTTCTTCTCTCCAAGAGGACTCATCAACTACAGCAGGAGCTACAAACAGCAAGTTATCCAGCTGGGATAGACTAAACATTTCAAACACGAGTTTAGGCTAATGAAACCGTTATTTCATGGCATTGTACAGTGGAGTTCTAACCCCAGGATGTCCCACAGTTTGTACCAGCACATGAAAGATTCTGTATTTCAAATGCCAACAAAATCATCTCATTGATTTCCCCCAAAAGCACTGATTTTACTCATGAAATATTTCACTTAAGATCAATTTTTCAAAAGCAACTGTATCAACTCACAGGACGACACCAGAAGCACAGACAGAACCCCACTAAGAATGAGGCTTATGACCCTTCTCATGCATTTCCCTATTGTTTTATTAACTGAAAGGTGGAACAGCAACAGCTTGTACAGGTTTTAATTCTGAGCTTATTGAGATATCTGGGTTAGGGTTATAACGTTCCTTTTAGGCAAATCAAACACAATTTAAAATGTCAATCAAGAAATTGATACCTTTGCTGCACAGAACTTTTCCTGCCTGTTGCTTGTGTATTCATAACAACATAACAGTTACATGCTAGAATCTCAGCTAAGAGCTCCCAGATTTTCATATCTGTATTCACATAATCCAGATGTCTTACTATAAAGTTAACAGCCATTTAAGCAGTAATACAACTTTGTCAAATGCATACTTGAAATTTTAAATTGAATTTGAGATAAATTTGCACGTTATTATGATTAGAAATGACAGAAATTTAAATGCCACTATGAAAGACCAAAATTAACTGCTTGAGTAAGTTAAACTTGAGCCAATTTTCTATTTGATATGGGATTCCTGAAGAGCCATGGAGCAGCAAGTTGCCACCCACATCATTGCAGAAGACCACCATTAAATTTGCTGTCTTCAGCACTCCTCAGGTTCTTTTCCTCATAGCACCAGCCCTCTTCAGAACAGAATCAGCGACCAATATTTTTTCAGTGAGCAACAGAATATTGCACATGCCAGTTCAATTGTAAATTTTTCTTACTGCTTTGCTTAAAACAATTCGACATAATTATTTAAGTATTTAAAGTTATCTTATACCTTGTGTATATTATGTCTATTTCTTGAAACAATCAGATTTTCTTATACAAATGCAGTTCCTCACCTCAATATTCTCAGATTTAAGATTCTATTTTTCAATACTTCCCTACAAAAAAAATAAGCCTTCAGGAGATGTTCAATCGAAATTTAAAGACACATACCTGTAGAGCTTATATACAATTACTGGTAATCTAAATTGCCATCTTTCAGCAAGGAGTCAGTATGTCACCACAAAAACACTTCCAGATGATAGCAGACGTTTTTGTATTTTAAGTTCTCATGCAGACAAAATGTAAGTAAAATATTTTCAATTAGCAAAGCCATACAAGTTAAGCAAACTGGTTTGCGAAAGGGGTTTCACTCCCTCCTTCCACAATCTGTTTTGGTTTGCACATTTCTCCAAACTCATAAAAAACAAAGTCTTTCTACTTCAACTAATAATTAAAAAAATCTCCATGCTGGAGCATTGAGTAGAACATACAAGTCACATTTAAGTTGCTTTAAAATAACATTGAGTAGAACATACAAGTCACATTTAAGTTGCTTTAAAATAACATTATTTCTAGTAAGCGCTGGCGGGAGCCCCTTCCCCTCTCCACGCAGGCCCGCAGACATCGATCTCTCGCCCTCCTGGCGCCGGACCGCGGCCGCACCGGTCGGGGATCGCCCCAGCCCGCGGGGCCGGGCAGGCCCCAGCGCCTCCCGCCCACAGGCTCGGCCGGAGCGGCCCCCGGTCCCACCGGGGACACCGACCCGGCCCGGCACAGCGCGGCACCGGCGGAC
>VYZR01099037.1:20683-32512 GCA_013400675.1 Oxylabes madagascariensis | reverse complement strand
AAAATAACACAACTCACTATAACCCATTTTTAAATTAAAGCATTTTTCAGCAGGAAAGAAAACAACCCACTAATTGTACTTAATGACTTCAGTGCTCCTTCTTTCTATTCTATCTGATTTCAATCAGTCTAAATGAGAGTCATCACTTATTTTTCGGGCTACTTGCAGAATAAAAATTGCAGGCTGGAAAATCAGAACCAAAAATCAGCAATTTCTCCAAAAATACAGGTCCAAAAACCCTGGAATAAAAAAACACCAGCAGCAGCTACCCAACCTGTGGCAGCACACGCCTGGAGCTCTCGTGTCAGGGCAGAGCTCCCATCAGTGGGTTTAAATCCTCCCTCTTGTACAAACATGGAGCAGAGCGCTGTTCTCATACATTTCTGAGGATGTTTGGAGCAGAATTTCGCCTGCAGTACACACTGGCTTCTCAACTCCTGATCAAAACTTGCTGCCTACGATGTGCAACAGCTCCAGCAATTCATCTTTTCCCTTCCCTTACTTCCTATTCATCTCACATAGCGCCTTGCTACTGAATCACTGACAGGTTTATACTGAATATGAAAGAGTTGCACACTGTAGAAAAAACCTTTGTCTTTACATAAATTACTCCAGTGCATTTCTTCTCACAAAAAGCCACTTTAATCCACTTTCGGAAATCATTCTGCACGGTCAAAGTTTTGCATCTTTATTTTCGACCTCCACGGTAACTGTGAGCAACCTCCCAAGAGACCCCACGTGGTCCTGGGGGTCCTTCCATGGAAACAAGGATAAACCAATGCACCCATCCCGTGGGGCTCACAGATTCCCTTCCCAAAAATCTGGAGCCAGATTAGAAAGTTCCGACATTCAGAACACAACCAGAAATTGCATCTATTTAACAAAAACCAGGCAGCCCTTCATTGAAATGATCGATTCACCAAGAACCAGAATAAAGTACTGATGCCATTGGGAGTTAATTTTTACCACTTCCTAAGAAAGAGTGCATCTACTGAAATGTCCAGAGAAACACCAATGCAAAAATAAGATAAAGACAGATGCAGAAGGTCAAACAATTCCTGCAATGATTTAATATCCGTGAGAACTGTTCAGTCTAAATTTGCCCTATGTAGTTTCTTTTGTTAAAAAAGGGAAAAAAAAAAAAAAAAAAAAAAAAAAAAAAAAAAAAAAAAAAAAAAAAAAAAAAAAAGAAAAAAAAAGCAAACAGCTCCCTGGGAAGGCACAGGGGATCACCTGAAATACAACTTCATGTGCAGAAAGTCAACATGATAAGGCTGGTCTTGCCATAAACGTCTGTATTGCATTTTTAATAAGACCAAACAGCTGCTGAAGTTTAATTTCCAACACAGGACATCACAATAACTTACAATAATATAAATTCTTACCTGCCTGCTCTTTCAAGGAATACATCCCACTCTCATCCCACAAATCAGCCAAATTCCTGTTCTGTGTTCGAGTGCAACAGGGAACCACAGAGCACGAAGGCTGAATCTGTTATGAAGCTCTTTCACTGCAGTTATTTTTATCGAACAAACTGAAGAGGTTTGGGGGTTGGCAAGAGGGAAAAAAATATCATCTCTAAATACAGCTCTCATAAGCCCTGCAGTCAGGCTGTAATCAGAAATAAGTAAGTGTTTATCTTCAGAAAACGCCCAAGGCAAAGAATTGGTCTGGTATTGACAGAGCTCACGTCTCAAACCCAGCTGTTTAGTCCTTACCTGTTTCTTCTTATCCACCGTGAATCCTGTTTAATTTCAGGCTCTCAAGGCTCGCTTCATTGACTCTCTGGAAAGATATTGCTGCAATTTACTCAAACAGCTCTTCTGGAGCAACTTACTCGATAGAGATACAAGGTTTTCCCTGGATGCAGAGCTCAGTTGGGTGAGGACAGCACAGTGATTTCATCCCTCTACCTGAACACGAGAAAAAGTTGTGGATTCCCCATCCCTGGAAGTGTTCAGGGCCAGGTTGAACAGGGCTTGGAGCTGGTGTAGCACAGNGTGTTCGAGTGCAACAGGGAACCACAGAGCACGAAGGCTGAATCTGTTATGAAGCTCTTTCACTGCAGTTATTTTTATCGAACAAACTGAAGAGGTTTGGGGGTTGGCAAGAGGGAAAAAAATATCATCTCTAAATACAGCTCTCATAAGCCCTGCAGTCAGGCTGTAATCAGAAATAAGTAAGTGTTTATCTTCAGAAAACGCCCAAGGCAAAGAATTGGTCTGGTATTGACAGAGCTCACGTCTCAAACCCAGCTGTTTAGTCCTTACCTGTTTCTTCTTATCCACCGTGAATCCTGTTTAATTTCAGGCTCTCAAGGCTCGCTTCATTGACTCTCTGGAAAGATATTGCTGCAATTTACTCAAACAGCTCTTCTGGAGCAACTTACTCGATAGAGATACAAGGTTTTCCCTGGATGCAGAGCTCAGTTGGGTGAGGACAGCACAGTGATTTCATCCCTCTACCTGAACACGAGAAAAAGTTGTGGATTCCCCATCCCTGGAAGTGTTCAGGGCCAGGTTGAACAGGGCTTGGAGCTGGTGTAGCACAGTTGGATTTGCTGGAAGGGATCTGTCAGTGCTGAAGGGTTATTTTAAACCCAGCTCTTTGTCTCTTTTGATTACTGGTTTTTGATTAGCATTGATTACTGGTCCAGAAGCAGCACGTGGGGGAAAAATGTTCTGAGAGTATTTCCAACGTCCTGCCAAGCGTTTTCAGCCTTGACATGCTGCAAAATAGTGGGCATAACTCACAGTTATGAGTTACTCTGATTACCATCTTGTTCCTTTTACACATTTGATTTCCCTGGATTTTGGCAGCTGCCACCTCAGGTTGATTTAAAGCGAGGAACATATTCCATCCACCATCTGATCTCTAATACTTTTCTGCCACTTTGCAAGGGGTATGCAGCAGAAATTGCTAGATCTTGTGGGTTGTGAGAGATCAGCTGCTAATTTAAGGCTGCTTTTGAGGGCTGAATAACATTGTATGGAATAAATAGCATTTGCATCACGTAATGCCTTCGGTGCCTGTTCATCTCATGCTGTGGTAAAATGGTTTTGCATGCAATAATGCAACCAAATGGTATCTACTAGAATTCATCTGATAACCTTCACACTTCATATATAAGCAGTTTTTCTGAAAGGGGATCCATTCTATGTGAGGCTCAACTTTACTTTAAACACAATAGTTACGGCAATTCTAGAGCAACGCAAATGCTCGCAGCTGCTCATTTGATTTTTTAGTGGCTGGGAAGGGATTTTCCTCCACCCCCAAGCTGAATTTTCTCCATAAACTTTACTATCTTAACAGAGTCATCTGAATTCTTTTTGTTGTGACTCATATATGGTACCTTCTCTGTGAGACATGCATTGAAATGGATGGAAAAACGTATCTCATCTGTACATAAGTACCATGTAAGTGCTTTTTCATGAATAGGGCATTTCATCTTTCATCTAGTGCTGAGTGGGTGAAAGGAAACATACACAGCTGCATCCTGAAAAGACAAACTCAGCATTAGAGTCTGTCATTAAAGTTTCTTGTAAATTCAAACAAAAATTACTCAACTCAAACTATTCATTGATGCCAAATCACAACTGGGGCTTTGTTTCAGCACTTTAAAAAAAACCCAACTCTGTTCCAAGCTTAGTGGTAACTTTTCTAAATGTTCAACAACTTCAATTCTTTAAGCAATGACACATCAGATAAACCTCAGCCCATTAACCAGGAAACCACTTTGTTTATTACAAAGTGAAGCAGACTCAGAGCCCAAAGTGGAAAACCCAAGAAAGCTCTAAGCCTTCTCAAGAAATTTCTAATTAGTTACCTCTAAAATACCACCAGATAAAATTCTTGCAGGTAGCTGTTGGCTACACCTAATTAAGCAAAACCTTTCGGACATAATATCATTATACTGCTTCCAGCTTCCTAAAGAAGTGTTTATTCTGCAGAAGTCAAGCAACATTTACTTCCAAAGTATCCTACCACTATTCCTAAGTGTTTCATCAAAGACTTGGGCTCCATCACTCACTCCTCTGTAGTCTATGTTTTTTAACTATACAAAAGTGGAAAATATTTTTATTGAAGAGTTTATAAGATCCCATCATTCTGAAGACATTTCTACAGCTCTACACCCCGAGGTTCTGGCCTATTGAGGTATGTGTGGTTGGCAGAGCACACACTTGATGTGGAACCTGAAGCCATTTGATAATGGATTAAATTCTCATGATTGTCCTCTCCTATCTTCATGTCATCACATCTAAAGAACAACACTTCTATCACAAGCTTCAAAGGAATTCAAATATCTTAACTTACTGATTTCCATGAGTTGAGGAGAGAGGATGTGCTGCCCTCTGTCACCAGCCTCTCAAAAATATCACGGCTCTTGGTGCTGTTTTCATAACAGGGCAAAATCCAGCCCAGGAATCTTGCAACTGCACAAAGCCCCCAGTTTACAACAGTCATAACAAAAGGGAAAAAATTCCATGCTACATATGGAACCCCAGTGAGTAAATACTGTCATATCCAGGACAATAATAAGAAAATCTGCTCCTCAGCCACTGAACCATTGACTCCCTTGACTTGACTCTATTCCTGCAGGTTTCTCCCGTGCTTGGCTTCAGTGTGCTTCTTTTCCACTTGGAAAGAACACAACCACAAATACCTTTTCATGCCTTACACTGCACTTAGCTGGCCTCCAGATTGTAAACAAACAAGATAAAAATCTGAGAATGTTCTTAACTCAATCTCCATGAAAAGAAACCAAGGGGAAAAAGAAATTAGAAAAGCAAACCAAAACCCCAACTCTGCATAATGATGAATGTACCAAGAGAAATTTGGCATGCACTCCCTCACACCCTGCCTCTTCTGCAACATTTTCTGCAATATAAAGGCAACATTTAGCTTAGCAAACTAGATGGTCTTTATTTGTGGGCAGAGGAAACCCAAGGCAAATGCTCAAAGAGACTTTTTTTTTTTTTCCAATGGATATGTTAATTACTTAACTTCTGTTATTGGGAAACTGTCCCAAACTGACCTTCCACCCTCCCTCTGCTTCAACTGCAGAGGGGTCAAAATTCACTTTTTAAGGTTTTGAAGTGAGAAATTGAGAAGACAAGGCCCACCCTTGATGGAGCTTCAAGACAGCACAAGTGCCTTATTCAGATCCTTACCGATCCCTACCTGAACACCTTTTGGGAGCTACACAGGGATGCTTGGGACCAGGATGCTCCAAGATCTGCTCTGTGGGACAGAGCATCACCTGAGACAGTCCAGAGTTCTAAGGAGAAAGGGAGCACAGCTGCTCCCAAATGCTCTGCTCCGGCCAGAAAGCTCTCACTCCCATGAAAAATCCCCATGCCCCTGGAGGCAGCGGAGCACAAAAAGTGAGCAGCGGGAGGTAAAACGAGGTTTTATTTTTAAACAGCAGTGCTTGTTGATGTATTTGGTTCCAGACAAATAGAGGAGGGGACAGAGTCACTACAGGACATTGCAGCTGAAGTGGCACCAACACGAGTTCTGAGCTCGGGTTCCACTGCTTGAAATAAACCCTTTACTGAGGCAAAGCACACAAGGAATCTGAAGTGACACAAATTCCATCAACTGCAGTTGGCAGCCGGATTTTCAAGAACAGATGCATGACTGTTAATGATAACCCAAAAAGCTCAGTTTCTAATGCAGAAAGATTGAAGCTGTGCTAACATTATAAAACTGCAAAGAACTAGAAGCATCTCCGGAATACACCCCACAAAATACTTTGCAGGAACTTAAAAACTCCAGCTTTAGCAGAATTAACATATCTAACAAAAAAAACCTCCAGCAAAAATGCCTCTCAAGTTTTGAAATGCATTTCCATCTGTTAAATTTCTCTGTTGCTGATGGTGTTTACCTTGAGTCAAAGGTATGAATCTTTGATTTCATGAGATTAATGTAATAACTTGGTTTAGGCTGTTAATGCATTCAAAGCTCTCAAACACACAGGGGACTAAGATGGCATCAAGAGCATACAGATACATTTGTAGGGGATGTTTTTAATGTGAAATAAATTAGAAATTCCCTAATCTCTTTCTGCAGCAAGGACTACACTGACATAAAAGCTTCCTGGGGTGTCTTAGGCCGGAAGAGATGGCTTCCAAGCCCATTTATTCTTTCTAAGCACTGCTATATAACCTAAATAACAACACTGAGGAAAACCCCTAAAACCTTATCAGGTAAGTGAGGACTCAAGCTTTGAGGAGCGCAATGTTCATTTCTCAAAAGCGACAGCTGGCCACAATGAAACAATGATAAATAAAATCTGCATATAATATGTAGAGAAAAAGGCTGTACTGGCCAGCAGAAGAGCTCAGCCCAACCCATGCATCAAGCTGCAAGGGGAAACACTTCTGTTGGTGCCTCAGATGCAGAGAAACGTGCAAAACAGCTCTATCCTCTGCTGCCCTGTCACTAATGCTGCTGAGTTCCTTTTTAGTGGGCGCCAAAAGGAGCTGTATGGTTTTGGGAATAGGGCACTGTAGAAGCTGCCCTGTGCTCAGCCTTCTGAACCCCTTCCACCCTCAAGAAAGGTGTTTTAAAAGCACAGCAGGTGCCACCACGAGCTGTATCAATCATTGTCTCCCGCAAAGATCACTCCACGCCCACAGCTGAAGACAGCAACGTGCAACAAAATGCCAAGAAATGCCACGTCCTCCATCAAATCTTTGGGAATGCGACTCAGCAGCTGGGCTGGAGCAGCTCTGGGCACTGCAGCCTCCTCCACCCTGCTCCATGTCCTCTACAGGAGGTGTCCAAAGAGCAGCGCTGCCCACACCCCACATCTCCAGTGCCCACACCCCACAGCTCTGGCTTGCCCTGGCTTCTTCACCAGCAACATCTCCAGTGTGAATCCAGCCTGATCAGAGAATTATTAAGGTTGGAAAAGACCCTTAAGACCACTGAGTCCCACCATCAGCCCCGAGGTGCGGCCCTCACCACGAGGCCGTGATGGCCGCCCCAGCCCTGCCGCTCCCTCAGCTGGGAGAGCCCTCCTCAGTCTGAGGCCAAACGGGTTGTTTTGGTTGAGTTTTTGCACCGTGAGCTGCTGTGGTGCCCCTGCCATCAAAGCCTCCACCCCTCTGGCCAAAGAATCGTTCCAGGAGCTCCTCTCTCTGCTCCTGCTGGCGAGGGGGAGTGTGGAGATCTCCTGGTGCATCTCCTCCGTGCTGCAGGAGAGCAGCTCCCAGACCAGAGCCCACAAGGGAAGGCACCCCGGGATGGGTTCTCTGACCCTCCTGGACAAAAATGAAAGGTTGGACGAGGCTTGGAGCAGCCTGGGGTAGCGGGAGGGCTGGAATGAGAGGAGCTTTAAAGTCCCTTCCAACCCAAACCACTCTGTGACTCCACAATTTTTCCATGTGAATAACCAAGCCCTGCTCCTTTCGTAGCAGTTACTTCACCAGCATGTGGAAAATTAGGCATTCTAGAACACCATCCTAGGTGCAGGAGAGAAGTCTCACCACTGATCGTTTGATATAATTTGCAGTTTTCCTGCATGTTTAAATCCTGGAAAATGCCTTCAGCATCCAAACCATTTCTAATCAAAGTAAGCGACTGCAGAAGTTCAGAATCATCTATGAACTCAAAAAATTCACAGTTCTTCTCATTAAGTGAAAAAATAAATCATATGCTGATAACACACCTCAGTTTCTTTATTGCATGGCTCAGTGGTTTAAATTATACTTTGAGAAGAATAGCAAATCAGAATGAAACCTTACAATTATATGGGATTCTTTCTTTGCATGTGAAAACTTGCATATGATGTTATTCTCACTATTCCTCCTTCTGATTACTCATATAAGGCCAACAAAACTGATCTGGAAAAGACAAAATGTTTTATCCAAACACCAACATTTAAATACAACATGTATTGTTTCATTAGCGTTTTTACAGAGACACTTCTGCCCAAGGTGAAAACAAATTAAATGAGAAAATGCAGTTGTAACCATTCGTGCTACACACAGGGGCCTCAGGCCAGAGTGCACTCAAATGTATTTTGGGGTTTGGTTACGGTCCAGAAGGGGTGTGTAATTCCCAACATCAAGATTTCAGAGTGTTTCTCTATTGCTGGGTGACAAAATGACAAAGTTCTGACATGTGTCACCTGTAATATCATTTGGAATAAAACGGTAGAAGTCCAAGAAAAACCTGTATCTCCTAACTCACCACCCAGAATCCCATTACCTGGGAATTGAGGGATTTGGAATGAAATTCAGATATGTGTCACACAAGCTAGAAAGCCACCAGCAATCCAATTTCTAAATAAACCATCTAAGGCAGACAGCATTGACTCTGACTTTCCCCCTGTAACCGTATTAAAGAGAACAAATTTCAGCCTTTCATAAGCTCAATAGACAGAGAGAGTGAATTTTCCCGGCTTCCCAAGCTGCAATCATGTTCCCCATCCCAGAGCTGTGCCAGAATGTCCCTGCACAGCAGTGGCAGGGAGCACTTTTTGGGGCCAAAGCTGGCAGATGGCACTTTCAGGAGCAACAGCGCAAGACCTGCAGTAGGAAACGAAACCCTCCCTGTCATAAACAACTCCCAGTTAAGAACTGAAGCCCTAATTAACATAATTGGTTTCATACGAGGTGCTAAAACTCTAATTTTCTGCATTTAGTAGGCAAGACTTTCTATTAGTTAGGGAATGTTTTGCTCACCTCTATTTTTGCTCAGGCACAGAGGAAAAAGGGAGGGGAAAATGTGTCACGTACTGTGCCTCCAGCTAGAGAATGCCATGCTAGAGTACATTTTTCACCTCAGATGAAAAATGAAGGCAGGTAGCCTTTCAGCACAGCTGCTCCTGAGGACCGAAATGGAAAATTATTTGGAGAGCAACTCTCACATCATTCACTCAGAGCTGTGGATTTACAACCTCCAACCTGCACGAGATCCATGGAGTGAGTAGGACTCCATCCCAAGCTGAAATCTGAGGGAGAAGACATATTTAAAATGTAAAAACAAACGACAGTACTACCACTGGGGGGAAAAAAAATCACTAATCATTACTCTTCAGGAAAGCACTCAATTTTCAGCCTTTCTGCTTCAAGTCCAGAAAATTAAATTTCCTCTTTTTAATGGTGCTGCCTTTGAGTACAGGCCAAAAAACGAAAGAGCATGAGGGTTATGTTACCAGGGAGCAGAAAGAGGGCCTGCACCTCTCAATTTGGCATCTCTGCGAATGGGAGGGAACAGGACACACTAGGACAAGGAGCCCTTTGCTGGCTTCTCACTGGTGAGGAATTGTCACCTCCTCCAGCTCCCTGACACTGGCCATGCCCATCCAAGCCAGGAATTCCAGCTTTGCATTGGGTACCAAGTGTTGTTTTCCCCCTTTAGAGACACATCCCCATCTGCCTTTGCTCCACTTCTCCTTGAAGCCTTTAAACCCTGAGGATGAACTGCACCACCCCAGAAGCAGATGTTGGTCTCTGATTTCAGAAGTATTCCTTTCCCTCTCCACAAGGTCTCCCACATTCTATATGACTTTAAAACTCCTCTCACTGCTTTTAACTCGGCTGAAGATGAATATCTGTGTGAGCCATTGGCTGAAGTGTCTTTAATGATCAAACAGTTCATAAAAATAAAAGTGTCCCATCCGTAAAACGTACTTTCCCACTTCCGAAAATGGAGTAAGCCTATTAATTATTTTCTTAAAGACTGAATATCAAAAATGGCACTGCTGACATTTAAGGCTCGTAAAAAATCAAAGTCTGTCTGATCTGTGAGAAATGAGTTTATATGATCTATTTTAAGATGAAAATATTTATCAAGGAAGACAGTTGCCAATTAGGAACACAAACAGAAACAAAGCCACTTACAGTAAGTTGCCCTTTCTCTTTTTTAATCTTTTCCATGCCAAGGGCATGCTTCTCCCCAGAACAGTGGTGCACAAAATAAGTGACATCTGGTGGCTTTAAACTGTAATAGAATAAGGCACCTCATTTCAATGCTGTTAACCAAATCAATTTTAAATTTACTGCTTTTTAGCAAAGCTTTTTGGATGTTTTATTTACTTATTTTCACACAGAGTCTTCTGAAACCCCTTGGCATCACAGTCCTCTTGCAGGGTGACAACTGCTGTTACCCAATTAAAATGGGACTGTCATATTCACATCAGGAAAAACACCACTCCACAAAGCAATTTGGAAGGCACAGGAAAAGAACACTGAGATTTAGCTGGGCAGCACCTGTGAGAATCCCATAGAGCCAGGCTACAAGAAACGGCTCTGCAGAATTTTGTGAAGGAAATCCTTCACCTGCTCCAATTATTCACATGCTCAATGTAATTAATATCAACTCAGGTCTCTCTGAATTGTCTGCCATTGGATTTTAACTGCACCCAAAAGAAACAGCTGCATTTTTCATTCTGAGGTTAGCAGCATCCTTTTACAAATTTGAAACAGCTTTTCCCCTTTTCATGCTTTATTGATCCTCAGCAATGGCCACATCTAATCCAGCCAAGCCTCCTGCACCTAAACCTGCACTCCAGACATAAAGCAATTACAACTCCCCTTCGAACTCCTCCAGCCAGAAATACACTTCTCTTTTAGAAAGCCATAAGCCTCTCCTGGATAATTAATAGAAGTACTGTCAGCCAGCCTCAATTAAAATTACAAAATTGCTGGCACTGCAATATCAAGGCTTGCAACACCAATTTCTGCAGTAATAAGTATTTATGGGGGGAAAAAAATTCTGTAAGCACTATGTAACAGAAATGAGATGAAAGTTAAACAAACTCTAAATATTTATCAGCAGAGGAAGTCCAAAAATATACCAGTAAAAATGGAGCGGATGACAGCTAAATCCAGACCATTGAGGGTTCCTTGAAGGATGTGCAAGAAGGAACTTCATTTTCAGCTTGACATGGCTAAATCAAATTAATTCCTTCCTCCTATTCAATTGCTGCATGGAAACCCCTGATACCAAAAGGACAGAGCTAAAAATGTCCCCAAAGCCATGTCTGGACGCTGCACTTGCGCCCTGCAGCAGTGCAATAAATAAAGAGTTGGACTTTGGGGCTTTTCCATCACTTTCAAGGCCTGAATATCCTTAAGAGGAATGTCCACCTGCACGGTTGGCTTCCCCCAGCACTGAAAGGGGGCTCCACATCTGCAGGATCTCCATAAAAAGGGGGCCTCTGGGATAGCACAGCTACTGATGGATTATTTCAAAGAGAAATATTATTTCCTGCTCACATTCCCTCATCCCCACCAGACATTATCTTCACCTCGAGACCTCCTGGCTGAGCTAAATAACATATGCACAGAAAAGCACAGCTGAATGGCTTTAGCTCCAGCCACTCATCAAGGAGAAAACTTTTAAAGATCCCATTTCAATTTATTTTTTTGAAATGCTGGCATGCTGAAGTCAGCAGGAAGACATTTCAGTGACTTTAATGAAGCCAGAGGTTCATCCAGAGAGCTGCTGTTTGGAATGAACACAGCGTTTATGTTATCTCATTTGAAACCTTCCAAGTTTTTTGTTAAATGCAACTTAATGATATTTGCTATTTCGGAATTATTTGCTGTCTTTGAAAATACAGAAAGGAGGGTATTAAAGTTCTGCACTGTGAAACGTTTAGTGATGATGGATGGGACACTCTTGTTTCAGCAACAGGCATGTTTTTAATGCATAAATATTAATTGTCATAAAGTGCCTGTTCATTTTGCAGTTTTGGAAAGCTTTGGATTGTAGGAATAGTAATAGTCCAAAAAAGATAGTGTTGGTATTTACATATTTATCAGCATTTCCACAGCACATTTTTAGGGCTTTTTTTTTTTTTTTTTTCATTTA
>VYZR01099037.1:0-14695 GCA_013400675.1 Oxylabes madagascariensis | reverse complement strand
AAAAAAAAAAAAAAAAAAAGAAAGAAAGAAGGTAGTTTCACTACTAAATCTTCATACACGTAGTTTCCTCCTTTCTGCATTCAAATTGATTTTCTTTCTTTTGGCATGTGAAGAGCCAGATGAATCCTTTGACTCAATGCCCAAGAGTGAAATGGCACCAGCAGCAGCAGAGAAGCTCTCAGGGCATGAGACGTGTGACAACATTTTAATCACTGACAAAAAGAGGCTTCAAAGCAGCTACTCTGTTAGTGCTTGCTGGTTGTAAGTGAGATTCACTGTTTGCGAGTGACTGTATATAAAACACATATCTATGTCTATAAATAGCACAGGTATAAATATATATGTATGGTTCATGTACATTTGGGGATGTTTTATTGGTGGAAATTTCCCTCTCTGCCAAAGATCAAGCAGTCCCCAGTCAGTATCAAGTGCAGTGCTGTTCAATCAGGTGTTTGTTTATCCAAACGAGCACATACGATTTTCAGTTCAACCTTAAAAATATTTACTTTTCATGAACAGTTCCAGCAAACTTTGAGATTTAATCTGTGATGTGCCCAGCTGGCCACTCTGCTCTTTTTTTTAAGTCTCAAAACACAAAAGAACGTGTTTGTTCTACAGGAGATGATGATGATGATGATAGGTTTTTGGTCTGGCTAACAATTCAAGAAGTGAAACCATTCTGATGTCATATGCAAGGAAGTCAGTGTGAAGGGGATTTAAGGCTGATACGGATGATATAATAAAATAAAATTAGAAAAAAAATTCCAAATCTCAGAGCTTGGTAGGTGTTTGGATGCACCATCCAAGCAATACTCTCACATATCCTATTAACCTACAAATCTGTTGTGCCCAAGATAGTCAGATCACTGCAGAGCACGGCTGTAGTATTACAATGAAGCAGCAGAGGAGAATAAAAAAAAAAGAAGAAGAAGAAAAAGAGAAGCCCATATACGAGACCGCCAAAGTTCAGCTGGTGGATTGTTGCTTAACAGACTCTGACCATAATAACCCGTCACTGAACCTTGCCTGCATTCTCAGCAGCTATGAAGCTATTTTTACCAGCCAACAGCTTGCATTTAAGAAATACCCCTCCTCACCCAAAAATACTCCCAGCGAGCGGCACCATCCGCGCCCGGCTCGGTGCTAGGTGGGATGCGCCGCCGGGATGTGAATGGCTCTTTGAGGAAATCCCCTTTGCCAGTGTCAGCTCCGCCGAGCCCCGAGCCCAGCTCCATCCGCGGGGGATGCCCGGTGACAGCATCCGCGCCCCTTTGTCCCCGCGGGGTCCCGGGAGCACGGCCCCGCTCCCGGGGCGTTCCCCGCTCCGGGGGTGCCCCAGCGCTCCGGGGACAGCGCTGTGTGCTCCGGCCGGAGCTCCGCGTCCCCCGAGCCCGGCCGTGCCCGGCGGTGCCCAACTTCCCGCAAAGTCCCGCCGCCTCCAAACTTGGGGAGCCGCGGCCTGGGGACCACCCCTCCCGCCTTCCCGCAGCGCCCATCCCATCCCAATCTCATCCCATCCCAATCCCATCCCATCCCCGCGCTCCTACCTCCGCCGCCTCGGCTGCGCTCTGCCCCGCGCCCGCCGCCTCCGCCGGCTCTGCCCTGGGGGAGGGGGGCGGAGGACGAGGAGGAGGAGGAGAGGAGGAGGAGGAGGAGGAGGAAGGGGGAGGGAGCAGCCCCGCCGCTCCCCGGCCGCGCTGCGCAGCCCGGGAGGCGGAGTGCCGCCGCTCGGCTCTGCCCCGCGGCTCCCCGGGGCGTGGGGGTCCCCCCGGGGATGGGGGTGCGGGGATGGGGGGCGAGCAGAGCGGGGGATGCTCCGCGAAACCCCCGGGGTGGGATGCGGGGCATCCCCCGGGCATCCCCCAAGAACAGCCGGGGGATGATGGATGGAGAGAATCCAGAAGGAGATGGGGCCCCTCCCGAGCCGTCCGAGGGGAATTCGGGATGTCCCGAGCCAGCGGCGACGCATCCCGAATCCGGGTGTGCAGGCAAAGGTCAGCCCGAGGAGACTCGGGGCTCGGATGCTGCCGAGGAGTCAGAGCTTCCCTGCTGCACACCTGGCAGGCTGCAGCAGCATCCACTGCCCTGGATGCTTGGAATGGCAACGGCACCAACGTGGCTAAGAAGCCAAAACCTTCTACTCAGTTGAACGCAAAGTTTGTTCTCAAATGAGAGATCCTACCAAAAAATATCTGTGTGTATATGTAGAGTGAATATACTGTTAAAAACTGTTCTACTGTCAGAGGGCAAGCTGAGATTAAATTTTAGGAAGGAATTGTTCCCTGTGAAGGTGGGGAAGCCCTGGCAGTGAGTGCCCAGAGGAGCTGTGGCTGCCCCTGGATCCCTGGGAGTGTCCAAGGCCAGGTTTGGCTTGGAGCAGCCTGGGACAGTGGAAGGTGTCCCTGCCCATGGCCGGAAGGTTGCAACAAGATGGTCTTTAAGGTCCCTCCCACCCCAAACTGTTCCGTGGTTCTGTGATGATAAATATATGGTTAAATGTACAGTCTGGTTATTGAGTCTGTGATCCACACACATCCCTTCTGAGGTGCAGCACATGCCATTCCCCTCCGAGGTTTAATGCAACACTTGCAAAGCCAATATTATCAAAAGGAAAACTCTTCATATTTCCCTCCTTACACTGTTAAGCCTAAATCCACGTGTTTAATACTCAATAATATTATTTCTAAGCGTTTGAAGTGACGAAGCATGAGCTGAGCATGAAAGAACAGTGAATTCTCTATTTTAGTACTTCCTTTTGTGATCGAGCCCATCTTTGGTTTTAACTTTCAGAAGCATCTAAAACACAGCTCTGTGGGAATCTGTTTGGCAGTGAAACCATATGTACCTTAATAGTAAAATGCAAAGCAGAAGTTTACAAATTACACAGCTCTGATTGGGAGCCAAACAAATTAAAGATTTCAGGCAGGTGATTGTGCACCTGTAAAACTGTATAAAAACTTTGAAAAGATTTTAAAAGCCATACATGCACACATTTCCTACCGCACCACATATGTATCTCTGTTCAGATCACATCCAAATCTCACCTGGTTTTTAGGGAAAAAAACCCACCCAGAATAAAGACCCTGACGAGGTGAAACCTGTGATTTATAAAATACTCACACATACTCAGCGTTTCTGCTCTGAGTTAAATATGCTGCCCTCCAAGGCCCTTTTTGGCCTCACGGGATGCTCTGAATAGCAATTATCCTTAGCCAGATTTCTGTGTAATTACACTCCCTTCCTTTTTCTGTATTTTTAAATAACAAAAAATCAAAGAAGCTGTCATGAAAACAAGATCTTTGTTCCCTGGGGAAGTCTCTGTTTACATTATTCCTCACCAAGCAGCAGCTGGAGTAGAAATCTTGGTGGTGTTTTCCACACGTGGTAGCTCAAACTTCCAGGCATTCCATGCAGGTTGAGTCTGCCCATCTCACAGACACTTACAGCCTGTCTTCAGTGTTATCTGGAGAGATGGGGAGGAAAACACGAACTTTAATGGCACAATGAATCCCTCTCCAGGCACAGTGGTACCAGGAAAAATCACAGAATCAAAGAATGGTTTGGGCTGGAGGGACTTTAAAGCCCATCCAGTCCCAGCCCCTGCCATGGGCAGGGACACATTCCACTATCCCAGGTTCTTCCAAGCCCATCCAACCCTTCCTTAAACACTTCCAGGGATGAGACAGCCACAGATTCTCCAGGCACCCTTGTGCCAGAGCCTCACCACCCCCACAAGGAAGAATTTTTTTCTAATACCCCATCTAACCCTGTCTTTTGTCAGTTTGAATCCATTACCCCTTGTCCTGTCACTACACGCTCTTGTAATGATTGCCAGAGGAAGAAAAATCAGAATAAACAGGCCAAAAAATCTAAAAGCTAAGACTGACCTTTAATCCTCATGATTCAGAGTTCAAAGAGGGAGGAAATGAAGAAGTTTCAATGTAGAAATTATAGTAGAGCTATCTCTGACTAGATTGGTTTTCATAAAAAGAAAGGTCCTGACCTCCACCTCTGTAAATCTGATTTCTGCTGGTTGCCATGCTTACTCTGCAACATATGAAAAATCATCCCACTTTTAAAACAAGTTTGTACATATTTCTTAGCTCTGAGCAGGCTTATGTGGTGAAAAAGGTGGGAGAGTCCTTTAGCAGTACTGAAGAGCAGGCCTACAATTAGTGATGCAAACTTGTTAATTCAAAATTTTTAACCATGTGAGTCCTTTCTCCTTGCTGCTGGCTGTGGTTTGGGGCAGAAATCTGGTGGACAGGTCCAGTGGCTGCATTTTCCAGCAGCAGAGCTGTGCATTTATGGCCAGATTTAACTCTGGGATAAATAAATCAGATTGTGTCCTCAGAGCACCGCTGTAATGGGATGCTAATCCTGGGAAACGGGCTGCTTTTCCTCCACGTGCCTCTTCCAGCAGCAGCATCTCTAGGTTATTCTCACAGAGAGGGCTTAGAAATGCAGATGTTTCTGCTTTGTGCTTCCTCTTTCCCAAACTCATAAAGTGGAGGAAAGAGTTCATTGCCCGCAAGGACGGAGGAGGATTTTGCTTCCCACCCCGGCTGCTTTTGGGGAGCCCTTTTCCCATGACCTCCATCCCCAGGCAGCGCTTCCCAAAGCCCTTCTCAAGAGATGTTGCTGCAGGGTGCCAGCACAAAGCAATATCCTGACAACAAATCCTAATTCCACCAGAAACGGACGTGGGCAGTGACAGGAAAAGACCAAAACTTCCCCAAAACCTCTCCGTTCCCTCTGTGCCCCAATCTGCCGGGAGTAAAAGGACCTTCCCCAAGGGAGATACATGAGCAGACACCTTTTCTCCCTTTTTTTTAGGGAAAGCAGAGGTGTGGTGGAGCTGGAAGCAAAATTCCTCGGTGTGGACCTGTAAATCCAGCCGGGAGTTTCCGTGCAGTGAGCCTGGAAAACCAGCAGGTGATAGGGATGTTGTACCGAACAGCTTTAGGGCTCAGCGCCCAGCAGAGCCGCGGCTCAGCCGAATTCCAGGCGCATTTCCCATCCCGCTGGATGCGCTCTCTGACACGGGCTGGGCTTAGTTAGGACGTGCAGCCACAGCCCTCCAACACCCCCAAAGATTATTTCAGCTCCTCTCCCAACTCCAAGGCTGTGAGTTGGTGCTCTGAGAAAATTGCGGGAAGACTTGCTATTCTTAGTTGTCTGTTCTCCCGTTAAAATATTGGTGTAATTCTCACCGGAATAAATGGAATGTGTATATTTTAAAGAAATGCATTATTACTCTCATTTTGCCCCTGGTATCCTGGCAACAGGCACATTCACATCACTAATTTCATGTCTTGTACATCCTTCAGCTGTGAGTAAAGGGTATATCAACCTTCAGACACTCTGAATGCCTTCTTTGCTGTTTTTCTGACTTGGGCTGGGAATTATTCTTCTTGGCATGCACATGCTTGGAATGCCTCTGGGAATTCATGCTCAGCCTTTAATGGAAGACAATGCCTTTGTCCCTGGAACAGGCAAAAATTAAAACTGAAACTTGATTAGGTAAATGTGGCAGAATCTGGTTTCCCACGAATGGTCTGTTAGATTTTAATGATGGAAGCCTTTTGCCTTTTGCCTGATGCCATCCTTTCATCCTGAGCTGTGTGTCCTTCAGCACCCTAAAGAATTCCCTTTTCCTGGTGATCTTTATGCCCTCCAAGTACTTGTTGAAGGGTATCATTCCCCTCTTAGTCATCATTTAGCCAAGCCATGCATATTAAGCTCCTTTCATCTTCACTCATAACTCAGTCCTTTTCAACCTTTAATTATTTTTATTACTCTTCTTATGAATTTCTTCCAATTTGTCTGCATCTCTCTGGCAATGAGGCAGCCAGGATTTACTGCCTTGTTTTAGATACGCTCTCCCTGCAGCAATGCAGGAGATGTTACCTCCTGCTACTTTCATCCACCACTGACTAAACAACACCGTGGAGTTGTGAGGTAGCTGGGAATCAATTAAAATAGAACTTAAATGCCTCAGTGCTCAGAATCACTATCATTCTTTTGTGGCACCACGTGCAACGAGAAGCCTTGGAGCCTGTGAAGACCTGCTGCTTCTGGGAGCACGTGTTTGTGATTCTCAGGGCAAGCAAAGCTTTGAAACCCACTGCATGCAGAGCTCTGTGAGCCTCTGAAGGGATATGAAGGAGTTCAGATCCAGAAGACAGATGGAGAAGGGTTCAGACTGGCACCAGGAGGAGCTCACGTGTGCTGCCGGCCTGAGGGCTCCACTCTGCTCCTTCCTGAGCTCCCAGAGAGGTGACAGCACCCAAGGGCTCATCACAGCAGTGGCAAAAGTGCAAGAGGCAGCAGCCAGGAGCTTGACATTAGGTTGCTTCAAGCTCTGTTTAAATGGTTTGCTTTAATAAAAAATTAAAGAAAAGAAAAGCCTTTAGAAATCTGCAATGCTTTTGAGCTTTGATTAATGAAGAGCTTGAGATGGCTGAGAAGCAGATTAAATGATGAAAGATGCTCTAAGACTTCCCAGATCTGCTAAAATGATCAGGTGGCTTCTCTGTCCCCACCACATGCGGTTTTGATTCAAGGCACACCCTGGAGTCAAGAGGATCTCTGCTCCCGGTTCCTCTTTTTCCATCTGAACAACCCTGTGGTTTCACACTGCTCTGGAGGATAAGGAGGGAAGGCTGTTACTCCTGGGGGTGGTTGGTTCCTCTTACAGAGCATTTTTTCCTTTTCTGTCCCTTGCACAAACTGTGGCTCTCCAGATCTGTTTTGTGTTGTCACATTTGGGCTCTGAGCCACTGGCAGGGAATTGAAGGTCACTGGGCCTTTACATGCACACTCCAACACCCTGAGTTTTCACTGTCACGTCATTTATTACTCCTCCTTCAGCTCCTGAATTCAAAATGAAGCATTTAAAATTTGATCAGGGATATGTTCTAATGAGTGCTTGGATTAGATGTGTTCCTTGTTTCCTTAAGTGATTTCTACCCTTTTGTCTACCTCCAGAAAAAAACAGATTAACTGCATTTTGGAGGCTCTTTTCCTTACATACCCCAGTCTTTCCTCTTTCCCATCTGTTCCCACTCATGAATTTCCTTGCAAACCCCAGCCTTTAACAGTGGCTCAAGAATTAATAAAACAGCTTGTGGCATGAAGCACACTTACATAAAAGTCATGTGCATGTACATATGAATCTTTCCTTAAAAATTATTTACATTCTGGACAAACATCTCGTAGTGCTGGGGGGGAAAAAAAAAAAAGACTGTTTCTTTCAGCCATAATTTATAAACATTTCAAGTACCAAGGCTGATTTGTTAATGCTGAGTTTGTGGGGTCTACTTGTATAGACATGGCCTGTGCCATCCTGATTTTTTATTCAGGAGCAGAGGATGGGCCCTGCCCCTGTACCACTGCAAAGAGATTCATTTCCAAGCCTGCTTTTGCTATATTAGCCTTCATTTTATATACACAAATAAAGTAATTTAACTTGTTAGACGTTTTATGAAAAATACCAAGATAGACCAACTGTCTTTACTTTCAAAGTTATGAAAACCATTATTAAAAAGATCAATCACCTAACCTCCTTGCTGACATAATGATAAATGTTTCCTGCGAGTGTTATTCTATCTTCTAATTTCAGAAAAATTAATATACCTTTTTTCTGCCTTTTTTTTCCCCCCTTTTTGCTAGCTCAGGCCTTGTTACAAAGCCGTTTTAATTTGCAATCATTCTTCCAGTGCACCTGCAATGATAGAGCTGATGAACACTTTCTTAGATGATAATTTTAATGACTACCACAATTGCAGGCCGAATTTTGGCTTTAGGAAGAATGCCAGAGATGGCAGAAAACTGAGAGACAGAAGAAAGAGCATGGGAGGGATGCCTTCATACAATAATTATATTGAGCAATTTGGTCTGGTGGAAGGTGTCGGGGGTTGGATGAAGTGAGCTTTAAGGTCCCTTCCGACTCAAAACATTCAGTGGTTCTGTGATTATAATCTGAATTATAAATTCTTACTGCATTTTATTTTTCTGGTAAGTTCCTACTCATACGGTTAAAACACTGCCACGCTTGAATCCATCAAAAATCTCTCAGTTTCTCCTTTTTCCCAGTGCCTAAAAGCTGAAACATAAGAGCAGGGTTTCTGCAGACTGCTGCTATCTTGCTGAATCAGGCAGTTTGGGGCAAAGCCAATTCCTGTGACTCCTGTGGTCTCGCATGAGGAATTGCTTCTGTTGGAGAAGCGTTGACCATTTAATATACGGTGCTCATGACTCACCATATATTCCCAGAGCACTTGGAGGTATTTCCATGCTGTCTCTGTATTTTTACAACCTAAACATATTCCCCTGGAGATTTATGCAGCTTTACATTCTTTTCTCTCATACACTTTTCCAGGAGTTTTATGGGGGAGCAGAGAGGGAGCCTAACCAGCGCGGGCAGCTCGCTTAATTTAGCACAGTCCTGTCCTTTCCAGTTCACCCACCTGCAAAATGGGAATAATAATAAGCACTTAAGGGAGAATATTCACATGTCTAGCTTGAGACCTTTAATGTTCATCTCTCCAGAGGCTCAGCAGAGAGAAACAGCTTCTAATTCAGATGCTTTGAATGGGCTTCTAATGGAGCTTGCTCCTCTTCTGGCAGCCAGGGAGACCAAGTTCTCAGCTTCAGCACCCCTCCATCATGCACTGGGTGACATGCCAGAAGCCAGACACTGTGAACATCCTCTTTCATGCCTCAACTTGCGACCACTTCCACGCTCAGCTTCCCACTGGTGGAGCAATATCTGGTTTGCTCAGTGGTTTTCCACATCTGCAAAGTGGGGTGGGTTGTGGGATGAACACCATGCAGAGCCCCAGTGATCACTGAGGGTGAAAAAATGAGCGTTTCAACAGCACTTTGTGTGTGTTAAGCCCAGTGGAAGCACCATGAATTATCAATATGGCCAGTCATTAGTATTCATTAGGGCTCAGAGCAAACTACTGGGACTCAAATCTCCCTGTTGTCATCTCTGGGTTGCAATCGTGTGACATTGAGCAAGTCACTTCTCTTGTCCTCATTTTTCCTTGTCATTAGGACCTCTGCATCATCTCTGAGTGTGATGTGAACCTTAATAAGGCTTGAAAAGGGCTTTGAGGACTTGTGGTGAAGAGGGAAATATTAATGTCAAGCACTGCTGTAACAGCAGATGAGACGGAGCAAGAGCCTCATCCCGATCCAAAGGGCTCGGAGTGGTGCCACGGAGCACTTCAATGCCTTGTGGATCCTGCCCAGGAATACTGAGGACAGAGAAGCACACCGAGCCAGTTCTGCTCACAGGCAGAGCCAAGAAGCACCACCAGGGAGTTGAGATTTGGAAAAACCCATCCCTCTCTCCCTTTTCTTCAGCTTGCACAGGCAAGCTGCCCATTGGTATGCACAAATGGATATTTAGGCTTCCAAACACCCGCTCCCGGACACAGAAATGCAATTTGGGACTGTGTTTAGCATGGAAAGACTGGCACGGAGATCAATCTTTATTTCAGAAAATCTTCTCTTCAGTGTTTAGCCTTGGTGTTGATTATATGAATTAGATCCCTATTACAAATGAGCCTCATGTCCCAGAAACTAATGTGCTGTGCTCAAGAAGCAAGACTTTCTGCATTTCATCATCATTCTGTTCCTTAATGATTCGACTTTCCTGGCAATGATGAGAAATGTTTATTTCCCTGGAGTATTTCTGGATGGTGAAATTATGGTGTTATTTGTGGGCAGTGGATGCTGCATTAACCCGCCAAGGCTGCACTGCCATGTTTAATCATTGTTGGGAGAGCTGGCCACCTTCCTTCACACCTCTGGTTTCCACAATACCCTCTGGTCACTTTTTAATCTATTCAATCCGCTTTTATGCTGAAGACAGTGGCTGCCAGCTTCTGCCTGCTTGGAGGCATAGGAGCAAGACAAAGTGACAAAGTGACAGTGAGATAAACACTACTGAGAGGCCTTAGCCTGCATTTTGAAGACTGCTGTAAATCAGAGTGATGGAGAGAGACAGATTAGTGGTGCCAGAGTAGAGAGGTGAATGTGCCTGCTGGGATCTACATAGTCCTGTAAAATGCATCTACTTTTCATTTGTAGCCAGTGATAAGAACAGTCATAATGCTGTGGAAAAGAAGGATATGTTGACAACAAGGTCAGGCTCTTGTGCAGTTCCTCAGGCTTTGCAGGAGTCATTGATGGAGGTTCCTACAGTGCTACAGCCACATTTTCTTATTTCCATCTCCAGTTAGAAGCAGAGCAATACATTATTCTACGTGATGATATAAAAGCAATTCTTCATTTCATGTCTTGTAACTTCTGTCACCAGGTGTTGGCTGACGCTCTCCATCCTGTTGTAAGAGCTGCCTTTCCCAAACTGAAAACCCAAGCCCAAACACCTGTGATGCCTTGTCAAGCCTCCAAAAGGGGGAAATGATGCCTTAAATTTTAGCTTTCATGTTTTTCAGGTTCTGCGCTGCCTAGGGGTGCAGTTCTGAGCCTCATATTAAGTGCCAGTCAGCTGTTCACTGAGTAGGGAGACAAAACAAATCCCTTTCCTGATGATGACCAAGGACAACTGTTATGAATTTTCAGGCCCAAAAGCACAAACAGCGGTGGGCTGAAGAGAGAAAACAAGAAGGATGGGACTTCATAATCTGAAACTGTAACTGGACAATTAACCCAATATGCAAATGGACCAAACCTTATAAAAGTGTGAGACTTTGTGACCGTTTGTCCATTTTGTGACCATTGTGGGTCCACCTTGGATGTAGCCCTGGTCAGGCTCTGTCCTGCCCAAGGTGTATCCTAGAGGCCTTTTAATAAATATCTATTTATTCTATAGCTCTGTCCAGTCTCTGTTTCAGGTCAGCCTTCCCAAGGCATCACCTGAGATGGGATATGTTACATACCCACACATACATTTGATGTTTGAGGCAATGGCACCACCAGCTAAAGAAAAATCTCAGTGAATTTGACCCCCCCACAAAAAGATTGCACTTAAGAAAGTTACATCAGTGCAAAGTCAGGCCTGAAATCTGCCATCTGCTAAAGCAGGGAACCCTAAAGTTAAATTCACCATTGGAGCCAGTGCTTGGCTGCTCTGCAGGTACCATCTGTAGTTTTTTACATCGCTGTTTGTTCTGTTAAATTTATGCTGTAGTATGTAAAAATGTCCCCAAACTGTGAAAGCAAATGAGCAGTGTGAAAGGGCTCAGCCCAGTAAAGACAATAACTTGGACATTATCAGATTTTTCAGACTTGAAAATCTCAAGGCTTAACCTCACGTAAACCCTAGGTTTTACAGTTCGAAATCTCTGCTTAGTACTGGAAATCATGCAGTACTGATTCCCTCAGACTGCACTCCCAGCACACTGGAATTTCCTCTCCTGTTGTGCTAACACAGAGCTCTTTGCTCGGAATTGATTGTTCTCTCTGCTGCTGAACGTACAACCACTGGCATCAGTGGCTCCTGTTGGAGTTTTTAGGCCAATACAGGTGAAAAAAAATCGTGCAAAAAAGCTTTGGTGCTCAGCTCCATGAGCTCCCAATCTCAAACTCAGCCTACACATGAACAAAGGAGAATGTTTGGGAAATGTACAGGCACGCAAAAATCACCATATTTGATGATTTATTCACAGGTAACGTTTTCTTTCATGCAAAGGGACGCAATTTAAAAGAGACCAAAATTCCCTGTGGTTGATTCATTCAGCTTTTTGGATGAGAAGATGCAGAACTGCCTAGAATGACAGTATGGCCCCATTGCTTTTTTTTTTTTTTCCCCTCTTCTGGTTCAGAAAAGAAATGTCAGTCTGACCCATCTGCTGGAATCTGAGCAGAGCCCCAAAAGACCCACACACAGCCTGGAAGACAAGTGCCCATATGGTGTCTGCATTCATTCATTGCAGAGCTGGTAGGCAGCAGACATACCTTAGGGAAGAATTGGGGATGAGAAGGTATTTTTAATAAACCAGACTGCAGTGATCTATAATGGGAAATAATCACTGAGCCTTTTCCACAAATATCTAAATTTCTGTTTCTCCTACTTTCCCTTCCAGCGCTGGCAGAGAAAAACCAGAAAAGAAAGGTTTCCTGCACTGTAAAACATTCAAAATTTCCCAGTTACTGGTGTTCTACTGTATCAAGGTTACTGTTAACGTTATTAATATTCATTTTCATTTACACCACTGCAAAGCCATTAATGTGATAAGACTGTTATTATCTTTATAGCAATAAGTATTTATTAAAAGCATGTACAGTGAAAATTGGTAATAAGATGAAGCAATGCAAAGTAGAATGCAATGAATCCCTTAGGAAGAATAATAAAGATTTCTGGCTCTTTTTATTCCTCCCAACAACTTCACAGTATTAAAAAAAAAAGAAAGCAAGATAACAAGGCAGTCTCGAAGTCACTTATCAGAATTTCCAAGGGCTCTGAGTGTTTATCCTCAGTGAAAGCTGGAAGGATCCATTTCTGGAAAATTATTGTTGCCTGCCCTTTTAGCAAGAAACTGTCTTGCTGTTTTTGTTTAATTAAACTGCTGCTGTCAATTACTGCCGGCAAATAGCACAAAGTATTGCCCAGTGAACTTGGGAAGGCACTCAGTAGCCACCGGGGTCTTGTGAGCTCCCTCTGCACTCCCTGCACATCTCTGGAGGGTGGGAGGTGATAAAATTCCCCATTTCTGTCCATTTCCCGCTTCCTTCAAGGAAATAAAAATAACCCATCGTTGTTGTGGCCCCACTGATTGAAACATCAGCGCTTCCATCCCAAGCTGAAATATTTGCTTTAGTCCCCAAGGCTTTGTGTTTGCTGAGCCTTTCCTGTTGTCCTGGCCAGGGATTCCTCCCAGGGGGTGCAGCGGGATGCTCCACTCCGACTTCCACTCACCCCCTGGATTTCTGCCCTGGCCAAATGGGGCACTGCTCTTCCTGTCCCTCCTGCCACATCCCTCTAGTTCCAATTCCACAATCAAGTGTTCTTCTCGCTCCTTTTCTCTTTTTCTGCCAGGAGAAGTTGCGGTTGGATTTATCCTCTGCCGCTGACCCGGGCTGCTGGGCTGGCAGCTCCATGAAGGTAGAGCATTCCCAAACCCCAGGAACACAGAGAGCCAGCCCTTCCTCCGTACTCTGTGTTCCCTGCAGCTCTGCTGGACACTTCCTCAGGCAACAAGGAATCTCACCACTGGCTGCAGCTGAGCCTGGCAAGTGCTGCTGCTGAAAAAATGACAATCTATTTTTTCCTTTTCAACTGGTCGCCAGCTGAGCGAAGGCTGCTGGTGCTTTCTGCTTTGGGGAGCTGAAAAGGTGACCTCTGATTAACTTTCTGGGCCAACAACCTCTTATATTCACTGTGCTGTAGCCAAGGACCACAGCTCTGTTTTTAACTGCTCCAAAAGTCCTCTCCCTTATCCAAAGTCTCCCTCTTTTCATCCCAGTGCTGGGCCAAAAAAGTGACAGGACAAGTGTTGCTGAAATGTATGGCCTTATTTGAATTGGATGCAATTCTGACCAAAGTATCTGAATTCCAGGAAGATACAACCAGAAAAGTTCCACCACCAAGTTTGGTTTTTTTTTTTTTTTGGAGTGCAACTTTTCCATAGGGAACTCTTTTCAGAGGAGTTGAAGGCATTGTGATCTTTCCAATGACCATCCACAAAAAAGATTGTTTCCCCTCAGATTTGAATGTCGGGGGTAATTAACTGTGGGGAGGATTTTCCACGCTGTGCATTCAATATAATCTGTACCTGGACTCCAAACTTCAATTTCAAGTTGTACAAAGATAAAGAAACACCACAAGAGTAGAGTGTAATGTTAATTAGGTTCAGTTTCCCTCCTGTCTGGTTGGCCCAGCACAGTCTACCGATTTTATTTGGGGATAGATTGGAGATATGTTCACATATTTATAACTCCCCATGGTGAGTTATAATGGAGACATGGCCAGGGACACCTTCCACTACCCCAGGCTGCTCCAAGTCCTGTCCAACCTGGCCTTGGACACTTCCAGGGATCCAGGGGCAGCCACAGCTTCTCTGGGACCCTGTACCAAGACCTCCCCACCCTCACAGGGAAGAATTTCTTCCTATGAACGGGGTAAAATAGAGGTGAAAAATCATAGCTAAAGTGATGCATTTGCTGTATGTCCCAGAAGCCTTCACTTTTTCCTTTCTATTTGAATTCTCTTCCCTCAATGTTACAGCTCTAGCTTTGATCCATCCTGGCAGAATCAACAATCTTTTGTAAAATGTTCTTTTCAGTCCAAGTCCTTTCTGTGATAACAACGAAAACAGTACAAAAAGAAGATTTGGATTATGTTTATGTGTGACTAGACTATTGATCTCACAGCCTGGGAAATGAAAAATAAGATGAAATGTGATTTTTAAATCTGACCAGGAGGAGGGGGATCAGGATGAAACCATGCACAAGTCAGTCGGGAGAGTGATTCTGCAAAGAATCCGCCTCCGAAAATCAACTTGCAGTCCTGTTTGCATGACACAAATTCTGCTTCTTGTACTCACTAGGGACCTGGTTTTCTCCAGGGAATATTTTCAGCCTTTTTAATTCACCTTACTCCCATTACCTACACATTATGGAGAGACAGTGAGTGCACTCTGGCTTGCAAGGGAAGATTCCTGTCTTGAACACCTCCATTCTCCCCTTTCTTCACCTTCAGGGATGCAGGAGCAGCCAC
>VYZR01098942.1:0-11782 GCA_013400675.1 Oxylabes madagascariensis | reverse complement strand
CCCATATCTTTGCCTGAGAGCTGACTTAATATCCAAGTTTTAATAATTCAGAAGGAGGGGGTTTGCATTCTCCATTCCAAAGGGAGGTCCTGCCCTCCCTAGCAGATCCCTGTCTTTTCTAACCAAGACACAATCCTAGGCAAGGAAGGGTAACAGGAAACCTATGCTTATCCTGGAATTCTCTGGTGTGACTACCTAACTGTTTGCCAAATTTAGACTTTAAGGCAAGGTAAGGCCAAAAATAGATTTTGTCAAAATGCATGCCAATTGCTTCAAATAATAATCTCCTGACATCTGTAAACAAGTCTTCCACTGAGGCTGGTGTGGCTGAGGCTGGTTTCTTCCCTTCATCCCTGGCTAATTCTAGGTTGATTATTTAAATCTGCGTGGAGCAAGGATGTGAGGAATGTCATTGACTCCGATGAAGTGCAAGTGATTTTCATGCGATACAAAAGAGTTTACAACCAGAGTCTTTGCTGAACTAATGAACCCTCAGCAGCTGTCTGCATTACAATTAGTACACCTTCAAAATATGTTTTAGAAGCAGTCATCTTGCCATTATTAAATTATTCAGCTCAGCTACACAGGTGATCTGGCTTACAGAAGACACAAGTGCAATCTTAAAACGATTTTGCTCTGTAAGGCAAGAGTCAAAGAACGACAATCCTCAAAGCTGGAAAAAATAGGAGGGGAAAAATGAATAGTTCCAAGTGTCAGATCATATGAAGATTTGGCATGTTTCTTTGACTGTAAAACTCACTGTTTTAGACAAAACACCTGACATTATTTTCAGAGACCAGTGTCAGTGAAGGTGCAACTAATTGCAGCTACTATCTCTCTACAGCTAATGGAGGGAACAATTATCTCCAAGAGGTGATTCACCTCATCTGTGTAATGGTTACTGACACAATATAATACCTTTTTTTTTTGCAATGAAGACAGAAGAATTTTCTAATCATCCTCCTCCATCCCTCTCCCTTGTCAGTCCTAATTCCCACCTCAGCTTTAACATGTTTCTCCTTCAGCCAGTGTAGCAGCATAAATCCAATGTCTCACCTTCCCTATTGAAAGTACTGTGGTTTCTTCCTTTGTCTGTAGGAGAATCCTATTCTCAACTTGTCACTGAAGAAAATGTATTGAGTAGTTATATCTCTTCCCTCTCATATTAATAATGGGAAATGCTTCTTTTCTTTCATTCACTACAGAGGGAACTTACAAGAATATATTAGACAAGAAGCCTAAATTTTAGATGCTGCAGATTGCAACATTTTAGCTGACGAGCACAAAAAGTTTTACCACAGGGTAGTGACTGCCAGAGATGAACACACAGAAGCCAAGAAAACTCTGACTGTATGAAGTGGTGGGCAGTAACTGAGAGAAAGAACGATGTCTGTGCGTGTCCGCAGCACACAGACGATGTGGAATCAACAACTTCAACTGAACAGGCACAGTCCCTTGCGCCCATCATCATAAGAGAGGTGCTCCAGTCCCTCAATTATCTTTGTTGCCCTCTGCTTGACCCACTCCAGGAGCTCCATGACCCTCTTGTGCTGAGGAGCCCAGAACTGGACACAACACTCCAGATGTGGCCTCACTAGGGCTGAGTAGAGAAGCAGGATCAGCATTATTTATCACTGAGAAGCTTGGGAAGAAACAGAAAAAAGGCTCAGTTTAAATGCATAAGGACAGTATCCACATTTCCACAGAGCCCCAGATGGAAAATGGTTTTGTGCATTTTGATGCCACTCCACATCACAACATCTTCTGAGAGGTATAAACAGCAGCTTGGCTCTTTGTCATGCACTAGTAATAGCAGATGGGTTTATTCAGGCAGAGTACACTTTTTGATCAGTTTTTCCTTTCAGGGGTGAGGCAAGCAGGTTCAAGCAGGGTAAGCAGTTAGATGCATCCTATGTGCTGTGAGATGGACCTTGCTGCTTTAGCATCCTTTAATGTGCAAAATCATCGGACTCTGACATGGGTCACTGCCACCACTTTAAGTCACTCTAAGTCACAGGATTTTAGGGAATAGAGGTTAAAAAAAAAGCAACCAAGTGAAAAATGCTGGTCACAGAACAGTACAAGCACGTAAATAATCATGCCAAATTATACCACTGTGGTGCAGCAAAAGGACAAAAATTTTCTGCCTCAACATTGCGGTATCCTTCAGCATTATTCATGAGTCACTGTCCACACACACATTCATTTTGAAGGTATTCAAGCCAGGAACGATTTGAGCATTGGAAGAAAGAGGCCCACGCTCTCTGATCAGCTGCAATATCCCAGGACGCTCACTAGTCCTTAAGATAGTGCAACACTGCACTTTGAAACTGAATTTTCTCAGAAATATAAGAGACAACAGAACAACATGCTCCAGATGTATGCCTGAGGTAATTTCATTCTGCCATTTCGTCCTCAAATCATTAACCTTCTTCCACACAGAGTCATAATTCAATTCAACAACAGGTTACAAATACCTGCGGGTAGCACAGATTTCTCTTTGTTTTTCACTCAGTGATCTCGGTTGCTACAAGTAATATGCAAACCTGTTCATCATTCTTGGACATAACTATTCAAAGTGCACAGTGACCACTGGAAAGAAACTTGCTCTGATATTTGACGAAGGCAGAGAATAAGTTATTATACGTTGCTGTTCCAGTATGTATACTTGATGTTTTCCGAAAACCTTTTTGTAATTGTCCTAGAGCCAAAGCTTGTCCTAAGAGGATCAGGTTTGGCAAGGAGACCTCCCCTAGAAGGCAAAAAGGTCTAGAAATACCCAAAGAAATACCCAAGTCACTCAGCAGACTGTTGTGGTGGGTTAGGACCTCACTGTTACTACTGCTCATTCTCCACCCAGACCACAGCAGAGTTGATGGAATTTCCTGTAACAGGGTCTCCAGTTCACAGCACACAAAGATTCACCTTCTGCAGCAGTGCAGTAGTTACAAGGCTCTTGCTCCAGGATATGCACTCAGTCTGAACAAGAGGCATGGGCTGAAGGTCCTGACCCTGCCTATCTGTGCTCAACAAGAAGTATGCCTCCTTTGTGACCAAAATACATATTGCAAGGTACACACATGAAAATGAGGATGAGCAGACTGCTCCCATCATGTCTGAACATACACGAGAGGTGTTGTCACAGGACTGAATGTGCTGTCCTTGCAGGATGGAAAACCCCAACAGTATAGCATGCAGTAACTGTGCTTCCTGACACATGACCAAAAAGATGACAGAGCCCTTCAGAAAGAGAGGATCATATGCCACACGACTTATCCACCCCAAAATCTGGAGGAAAAGGAATCAGAAATATTATTGAGGGGCAAATTAAATGTCTGAGAAGCTGAAGTCAGCATGCAAGCTGAAGGAAGGACCATCCTTTAGTCCACGTAGTAAGGCAGCTCAAATGTGCACTGGAGACACCATGCCCTGAAACACTCTCTTCTCTCCTAATCAAAACAGTCCCTTTGACATAGGCAGAAAAGGGCAGGAACTCATCTTCCCACATCATGAGTGAGCGCTGTAAGTGACAACACAGTTAATAAAAGAGGAACAGTTAGTTGCACATCCCCTTTTTATGTTGTAAATGAAGTATTTATCCCTGCTTAGATCATGAAACACAGGGCTTGGGCACAGGGTGAAAAGGCAGACAGAAAGAAAGATGGACAGATTGATCTTGACTGGGGAAAGACACTATATTCCAATCCAGATTAAGACGCTTAAATCAGACATGTTCTTCATCAAATTCTTGCTATTTAGGCGGAGCCCTGCTCCACACTATGTATTCCTAGAGATTATACTGGGGCCCAGGTGCCTCTCTCCATATGTTGAGAATTTCCCGTATTCGCAGTGTTCTGTACAGCTTTAAAACGACAAGGCCCTTGGCACTGGGGATCCCTAAGCCAGCTTGCAGACCTGGAGTCTCTGATTCTTAGCTATATTTAAACATCTAATCCCCTTGGAGAATTTGAGCCTTCATCTGCCATAGGATTTTGTAAAGTGCCTAACTCCTGTATATTTAATGTTTTAAATAGTACAGTTGATTTTTTTGTCATATATTTAAAATTCTGTACTTCAACATTTTAAAGGAATGGCATTTTTTTTAAAAATCCTACATTTTGTAGAAAATCTGTCCCTTAAGTTTCAGGATTTTGGGTGTGGGGGCGTGGGGGGGGGTGTAGAGAAGCAGAGTTCAGTCCTTGTCCTGTACTTCCTGGTTTTTTTATTCAGAGTGGAATGATTAGAACTACTACTGGACCCAAAATAGATTTACCACTTTCAAATACTCCCCAGTGACAGCTGAGTAGCATAATGACGCTTTATCCCACATTAGTGGCAAAATAAATTGCTTTTCCAGCACATACACAGAGCTTTATAAAAAGAATAATCCCACTGGAAAAAGGATTCTTCAGCTTTGAATTCCTGCACCCATAAGGGCCTCAGCTGCAGCAGCCTTCTCTGGAGAAGCCAGAGGGAGTAAAAGCTCACAGAAGTGCAGTGTGTCACTTGAAGGTAGGCACTTCTATTAAGACCAAAAGAATATATATTGTAGTGTTCTTATCTTTGGGTGCTGCTGAATTTTTTTTTAATTTTATAAGTATTTGTGTGTTATACTTTCTGCTGGATTGGTGTTACACTTATAAATTACGATTTTCAGGCTACGGCTATTTAAGTCACATTTGGCTCAGGTGCACAGCATATGCTTTCAGTATGGATTCAGGTTTTTTCCCTTCTCTTATCAAGTGCTTCATTTCATTTAACTGAAGTGGGAGAATTATGGCATCAAAATTAATCCAGAAGCACTTCTCCCTATTTCCAGCTCTAAATTAGAGCCCCGGTCTCCATATCTGCCATGCCGAACAGCACCGACATCAGCTCTGACCTGCCAAATCCTGCCTGAGCATGCATGTCGTCAGAAAGTTATGAGGACTGTTTAATGTTGGGGCAATGCTCTAATTCTTACAGCACAGGCAGTTCTCAGATAACCTACATTTTCAACTGGATTATACACCGCTTTTCTCCTTTTCTAAAGGAAACAGGAAACAGGAACATAAAAGCATTCATAAACCACAAAATATTTGCCAGGCACATTTCTTCCTGTAATTAGAGGAAGAACAGTTGTAGGTGTTGCTCAAAGCTTTTAACCAAGTGACCCTTCAATATTAGAATCAAACGAAACTATTCAGGTAGTTAAAAGATGCAGAATCTCCCCCTTGCAGAACGGCTGCTTGCCAGGAGCCTCTAACATCTCTGAAGGCCTTGAACTCCCTGAAAAAATTGCCTGTAGCAGTATGATGATAAAGCTATGGACAGAGGCTTTGCCTGAGACACTACAGAGATCTACATCTAACATACCAGGATTACATATAATAAAAATTATATGGGGGCTGAAAACTCAGTCAAACATCAGATGACCAATCCCCCCAAAAATACTCCTATGTCATTTAAAATAAAGAATGAGGTAATACTGCTATATTGGTTTTCTCCCTTCCCCCAAATGGACTCCTTTTTTAGGCTTTGAACTTGCTAAAACCTGCATATATAAAGTATGCCTGTGCACAGGTATTTCTACTGGTTCAAAAGGATGTGAAAATAAACTTTGTTGCATCTTACTCTAATATTTTATATATACTGATTCTTTTTAATGGATCTGAAATTTTGAAAAGTGGAGGGTTTTATCATGTGTTCAGCAACATTTTCTCTCTGACTTTATTTCTAACTAAACAGAGGGGCAAAGTTTTTTTAAAAATTATTAGGCTCCAGAGGAAGAGTTGAACTTACTACCTATAGATAACTACTGGGCTACGTAAGGAGGTACCTACCTTATCTTACCTATTCAGTAAGAGCTGATTGGCATTCAAAACCATCAAAACAACACTGCAGTTACTGTGAGCACAATTTCAAGCTCCTACTTCTAGATATCATGACCAAGTTAAACAGAAAACATTACTGTACTTGATATGCCAGTGTGTGAACAGAGTGTGGGCTCTGGCTCTCAAGCACACTGCAAGTTATGTGAACCACTGTATCCATTATAATCGCAATAAAAAGCAATTTTCCACAGTATTTTTCATTTAAAAAAAAAATCCTCTGAAAAGGGGGCTCTGGGAATGGGCAGCAAGTCTCACAAGGGTTTCTGGTGTGAAAGGATCAGCGGAAAACTTCTGCCACAGGAGAAGGAAGGCTGGGCTGGTGCAGAGGGCACTGGGCAGACTTTGGGGCTGGGGAGTTTCTGAGACACAGGCTCGTTACAGTTAAGCTTCTATACCAGCTAGGCTAGTCCTTATTTCATCTTGAGCACCAAAGCTGTGCCCCTGCCCTTGTTTACCCTCAGCAGCAGTAAACCCTCCTTTTGAAAGCAAAGGAACAATCTCGGATACCAGAGGATTTGGAGCAGAGGATCTGGATATTTTAATGTTGTACAGGCTTCAGTCATCATGAATATCACTTTACAGCTTGGCTCATAAACAGTCCATTTTTGAAGCATGAGAAAATGAATATATTGTAACTATATTCTAGACCTTCTGGCCCAAATCTGTTCCTGGTGAAACTCCAGAGGCTTCAGTGGAGTTGCAGCAAGAATAAGCCTAGCTGTCTAGCTGTACTTTGTAATACATTATTTCTGATTAAAGGAGAGTTTACATGAAAATAAAGAGTTGTTTTTTTACATATTCAGCCCAAATGGGACTCAAACTTATTCATGTAAACAAGCACATTGCTTATCAACAATAAAACTTCATATAGATGGAAAAAATGGACAATAAAAAGTGGTTAAAAAATAGGACTACTCACTTTATAGAAAAGAATGTAAGTAATCATGGTATTGTTGAAAGAATGTATTAAAGCAAGACTATACACCAAAGTACATACTTCTTTTTTTCTCATAGTCCTTATCTTCCACAGAAAAGAGAGCACTGGAAATATGGGTTCTGGGAGGCAGACATGGTCAGGACACCCCTCAGAGCAGACCACTTCTGCTTGAGAAGTCCAATTTCATGAGCACTTTTCTAAAAAGTTTCACTGTCCTTTTTATTAGGAAGTTTAGAAATAGCAAGTTTCATATTTCAAAGTTCAGTCATTTTTGTATTTCACCGAGGAAATAAACATGAGAGAAATTTGTGAAACCCTGTGAGAAATGTGTGTTTCGGGCACTGGTAGGATACAGCTGCCTCAGCCCTTGTTTACTTGGTTTCTCCTCTACTTCATGCTCAGCATAAGGGATTTTAGAGTTATTAAACTTTTTCCCAGTTGCCCAGAGTCACCGTCCCTTTACTTCATATTGAGTAGCTGCATATACAGTGCTTTCAGTGCTTACCTTCCTGGTTTCAGAAGGAACCCCTTTTCATTTGTCACCAGGTGTGTCTTTCAAAGGAAATTCCCAATATGAGACACTCACTTTCTCCCAGACTGGGTGTTAATTCACCCATATTTCTAGCAATCAGACAGCTTCAGATGAGAGGGGTGTCTGCTTTCCCGCTGCATGAAGCACCTCCATTGTGGGAAAATTGGGGAACTAAAAAAGCAGAGGACTTTTACAGCATTGTAATAAGCTTACATAGATAGAGGTTTGAAACAGAGTTGAATTTTAGGCCTTGAAATATTTGGAGCATAGAAAGTTTCTGAGCTGCAAAAAATATAAAACAAGCAAATATTGTTTGCTGTAAGGTATACGTGTAATGTTTATTGATTAGCTTAAGTAGACACTTGTAAGTTTTAGCATTAGCCTATTGGCTAAAAAACTTTTTAAAGGCCTTATAACAAAGAGAACTTTAGCTGCTGTTGCCAAAACGTGAGCTGTTGCCATCTTTCAATTGTCTCACCCTGTCTTAAGGCTGACGTTACAATAAAAGCGCAAAGAAAGTCTCCCAGCAGTCCTGTCCCATTATTTAGAAAACCAAACACAACACTTCATGGGATGTGTCTTCCTTGGACAGTTGCAGAATAGGAACAAACTCCTCTGGAGTTTTACCTACACTGTGACAAAGTAAACAGTCCCACAGAGTGTGCAAGGAAGAGGAGGATGAATGCTTAAACTCAGGATGAGGCTCAGAAAAATCCCCATTTGATCATGAAGGATTATGAGCTCAAATCTTACTATTTAGTTGCTGCTTATGTCTTCACTACTGCAGGCATCCAAAAGGATGGTGCTCATCCATTCAAAGAAGTTTTACAGCCAAACTATTCCCCTTTGGGAGTTCACAGCATTATATACAACGTGAGAAAAAAAGGCCAAAAGGACTCCCAGCGGCTCAAGACAACGTTAATGAATTGTACAGAAAGACAGCTCTTGGTAGGCATAGACCCAGAGGAGAAGGGAGTGTGGCGTCTTCTCCCAATATCAGCTTAATACTGCCCAAAGGAGACAGAACTATGACAGTGAGGACCAGAGCAAACAAAGACAGCCACCACCAGATGACTGACTGACTTCACTCCAGCCATCTGGAAAGGGTTTTAAAAAGTAGCTTTTAAAGCTACTTTTCCAAGTCATGTTATATGGATTTTTAAAACAGAAAATAGTACCAGCTCAAAAGCATATATTGACGGAAGATTAGAGAAATAATGAGAAAAAATGCTTATTTTTTCCTCGGCTGTTCTCCAGGTCTGAAAGCCTCTCAGAGAGTGTCAGATCCAAATTCACCTGATTTAATGCAGATACTGAAACACCTTTCTTATCTCTCTCTGGGCTTGCTGACCCTCATATATCACAGTATCACCTTTTTCAAGCATAGATGAGCCATGCCTTTGGCATCATAGCCAGCAACATTTTTCAGGATATTGCCAGGCAGTTCATAAATGTTACTAATGCTGAAGCAGAAGACAGACTCCATGGATCAAGGCTGCCTTTCAGCTGGTCAGGGGAGTGGAAAGCAGACTTTTGAGAAAGTAGTAGTACAGGGTTTTGCATGATATCTACGAGTGTCCAAGATGCATAACCTCCTGGAGACAGGAAAGTGAAGCACCTGCTGGATAAAGGGAAAATATATGCCACTATGTTTGGAAAGGGGAATATCTCCCTCAGTGCAGCCCTGGTCTGGTGTGTCTCTTGGACTCTGTGGAGTGAACACTGTGAGATGCAGTGAGGATAACGGCCACTAATGAAGCCTAATACTCAACAGAAAACCCCAAAAAAGCATGAGTAAAACCAGCTCTGCTGTCTCTTTTTTTTAGTCATCCCACTAATCCAATTGGCTGTTGGAGAAGCCTGGCTCTAATGCCCTGGGGCAGCAGCACAGAGATGCACCGCTCACTCCCTCCACATTTAGGGGTGAACCCCTCAATCCCTCAGGCAGGGTCAAATCAGCCAGCAGGATTCCAGCCCAGTCCCCAGCTGGCCAAGCTCATTAGGCCTTTAGTTGCCAGGAAGGCAGTTGTGGCCAGCTGTAAGGCTGATACCCCATGCAGAATCTGCCAAAGGTCAGAAGTCAGCTGGCCAGCTGTGAGTCCTCCAGCATGCCAAGGTCCAGCTGAGAGGAGCAAGAAGTGATGAGCGAGTCAAGGGTTCTGCAGAGGAGAAGGTGGAGAAGGAAGAGGACAGGAAGGAAGAAGGGAGTGAGGGAGGAGGTTTAGGGTGGGGAGAGGTGAGCTGCCTGCTGTGATTAAGTCTGACTGCTCCTGACAAGCAGGGTGAATCGGGAAGAAGAGATGCTGGATTTCCACTGAAATGTAGCTATGAATTTGAGGTGCTCCTAGGTATATTTAGACAAGCACTATGAATAAAGATCCCGTCATCCTCCAAGAACTAATTACTAAAAATGTATCACTTTCAAACCTTACCACTGGAAAAGAAAGAGCTTGATCTTTTCCTAGCAGGCAAAATGTGTGGTTTTCCACACAAGCAACTCAGGAAATTTGAACATTAAGAAAGCAGGATTTTTGTCGTGATGTTATAGTTAAGAGATCTTTTCCAGGTTTCTATACTAGTTTTGCAATGTACAAATGTCCCTTTTGATCTGAATTTAAAATATGTATTTCACTAAGATCAAGATCTCTGTTTGGTTTATTAACAAAAGATACAAGAGACTTCATGCACTAAAAAACAAAGCTCAGCTGCCTCCCTCAGTCATAATTTAAGTCAAATAAGCATGGTTTTCAGAGGCAAAATACATTAACTGTATTCTAAAAAATGTACAGAATTATGCCCTTCCTTGCAGTGATAGTCAGAAAACTTGCTGTAACACAGTCTTTGTGTTATATTCCTTATTCTGACACCACGAGGCATCACTGCACCTGCCCGCCTGCCTGTGAGGCCGCTACACGCTGCCCCAGAGCCTTAAGCAATCAGATACGTAGTAGGAGTTGGGATAGGTGGAGCTCAGATTTTCTAGACCATCACCTTCTTATTTATTTCGGGCCATAGTCTTCCTTAAATGAACACGTTTCATATAGAATGCGAATATTTTTTTTCAGTTCCACTTATTATTATTAAATATGTAAAATCTGAGCAGAGTGGTGTATCTCCCAACAGCCTTTTTGTTCTTCCCAATCCACAGACTAAAGGCAGTTTCATGGTGCTCACTTCCCGTCCTTACAAGGATTATTGCTCTTTTTGGCTCATGGGAGCTTTATTCATAGGTGTCCTGTAATTGAGATTTTGTTTCCCAGATGTGTATAGCAAAACCTATGGGTTGTAAACCATGGTAGTAGGACTTAGGAGGCTACAGACAAACATCCTGCAGACAGAATGCTTCTCCTCACACTCTGAAAAGCTACTTCTCAGAAGTATTGACCTTTTTGTGACTCTTAAGATGTCTGCCAGCCAAAGAGAGGTGTACATTACCAACATGTGATTTGCTAGTGTTACTCTGCATACTTCATCAGAGATCACTTGCCAAGGTCAGCACAGTGCAGAATGAAATGCTGAAAGTTCTCTTGCTTAGCTCACTTTAAAATACCATCTAAAATCATCTGCAGTCTATTAAATCCTGTGCATAAAAAGTATCCTTGGGATGGTATTTTGAATGAGGGGAGCGAACACTGCAACACTGCAGCAGTGTGTGAGAATCCAGGAAATAAAACCAGTGATGTTCACAGTCTTGCATAAGGATTCCTGTGAACAGAAGGCTTGGGAAGTGATCCCCTAGAACCAAGATTATGTCTGTGTTAAGTGCCTAACTCCTGAAGCATCTGCAGTGACAGGAGTGTGACAATACCTTGTTTGTACCTCTGCATGACCAAGGTTTCAACTCAGGGGTTGAAAACCACTTCTACTCCATGATTAGTCCAGATATATCTGCATACACAGAAAGCTCATTCCGGTCAAGGCTCCTCCTGAAATTTTCTCTAAGAACACTTCCCTCAAGGCTATAGGCAAGGGCAGAAAGTAATTTTGAGGGAAGCTGTGCACAAAGGGTGGGCTGGCCTTGCCCTGTGTCAGACACGCACCTGCCCTGCTGCAGGCTCAGGAAGGCAACTGACACCTCACTTACTCTGTGGCCCCTTGTGAGGGGACAGAGACCCTCAGAGTGCTACAGGGACAGAGCCATCCCTAAGCAAAGGCTTCTTTTATCTTTGGTTCAGAGATGCTGCCAAAGGCCGATCAGGTGATAACTTTTGGTGACATGACTCCGCTGGGCTGGGCTCAAGTGAAAGATTTATCAGAGGTGAAATACCACTGCCAGGCCCTTTGGCCACCGAGCGCTAGCAACACAAACACAAATGGCAAATACATCCTTATCCCACAACAGTGAGGTGTATATATCCTTTCCCACTCAGAGTATTTATCATATGAAACATTTCTGGCTGAACTGAAAGAGGCCACCTCTCCATCTCATCTTTTATTCTT
>VYZR01098911.1:0-11862 GCA_013400675.1 Oxylabes madagascariensis | reverse complement strand
AGAATTTCTCCCTAATATCCAATGCAATCTTTCTTGCTTTCAGTTTAAAGCCATTTATTAGCACTTGCATAATAGATTTTGGAGTCATTTCAGGGTGTCATCATTCTAAGCCTTCTTCTGTGATATTTCTAGGTCTTCTCATTGTTTAGACTCTCAAATGACTCAGATCATGAGTAAACTTTTAGTTCTTCTTCCAAGGAACGAATTAGAAAAACTTCATTAGAAGTTAGACACAACCTTATGTTTCCCTAAAAGCTGTACCGGGCTCTTTTTCAGTACATCCTATTTATCCACTACTAATCCCAATCTTTAATAATGCCTACTGTAATTTTTTGAGTACTGAAATGACTCTCTGAGGCTTCCCAGGTCCTTCTGGCACCACGTTTGCCTGTCCATCCTGCTGTTGCTGAGGATGATTTAATAGATCACAGTAGGGAGTTCTGCAACTTCTTACTTTAATTCCTCAAGAGTTCTGAATTGAAATATTTATCACTGTTCTACCTAGAACTTGTTTAAGTCTAATCTGCTCAATACTTCCTTTAAAACAAGGTCTCAGTCCATCACTCTCAGTGAAAGACTCCAGGGTGGGACTTTTCTTACATTGATGTAATCCCTACCCCAGATTCCTTCCCCACTCGGTTTTTTACTGCTGAGTATTTATCAGGCTCAGCAGCACACTGGGAGACTTCTTGCATCTGGCATGATTGAAAAAGTCTTTATTGTTGGGGAGGCAGATTGCCTTTATCGGTTTGATTCTCAAACCTTTTTTAGTATTTTAATTTTGCATTGCATTTACCAAATGTCATATTTATTTGGACACAAAATTCTGCTCTCTGAAAGATCTGTGTTTGAATATCTGCCATCACAGTGTTGCTCCATGAGGCTGACTTATTCTGGTGAAGGTCATCTATGGAGCTTTCTTATTTCAGTTTTGTTAAGTATTGGTCTAATTTTAATGATTCTAAATTAGAGTGCAGGAAGCTGGATGAGATTCAAACGCAGATTGTTTGTGTGGGTGTTTGCAGGTTACCAGGATGGTCACTGGACATGTAGGCAGTGCTGTCAGTGGAGTCCAGGGGCAGTTCAGCTCCCTCCAAAAACAGGTGTGCAGGGGATGGTCTGGTGAATTGGTTTTTAGGATCCCCTGACTGCACAGGCTTGATTTCTGTTGTCTCTTATGGGAGCTCAGACAGCTTGCTCACATGTAATCACTTAAAGTGTTCCAATCTTTAATTGAGTGTGACCTTAATTGAATAATTAAGTGTTATTGCAGGTTGCTATTAGTTCAAATTTGATTTTATTTAAAAATTAGTTTAAGTGCATTTTAATGTTAATTTAAAATTTTAAAAATCTAATTTAAAAACAAGCATGGTACAAATTCACTGATTTTTATCCAGACTGATAATGAGGACATGGACATCAAAAAGGAATCTTAGAAATTTTGCTATTGTAGAGTCATAGAATCACAGGTCTGTGTTGGAAGGGACCTTAAAGCTCATCTTGTTCCACCTCCTGCCACGGGCAGGGACAAATTCCAGTGGACAGGTGCTCAGAGCCTCATCCAACCTGGCCTTGAACACTTGGTTATTAAAACAATATTTTATTTATTATCACCCAGAGAGTTTGAACTGTCATTCTTTCTTTAATAATTTGCAATTGAAGGACACAATCAAAATTCAGCTGATGCCAGGAGGAATCTTTTCCTTGGCTTCAAAGAGCTTTTGATGAAGCAGGATTTACACTACAGACACCAACAGGAAAAGAAATGGTTAAAGTCAATGGCATAAACAATGTTAACAAGGTAGAATGATCTTTTTATGCCTTTTTATGACAGTAGATATTGTACATTTGTTTTCTAGTTTAGAGTATTTACAAATATCAGGGATCATTTTAACAATGTAGGAACTCAGAACTGAATGCCTATTGCTGAAAGTTTCAAGAGGGCTCTAGAATATTAACTTAAGGGAAGATGAAAGAATGATTTATGGCATCAAAAACCTTTCCTAAATGTCAGTCAGTCTGTTCTGCTCAAAGCTTGTTAGCTATATTGATATTAATCTCTACAAGAAAGAAATCTTTGGTATTAGGAGAAAGGACAGGAAAGGAAAGGAAAGTGAACCTGAAATATTAAAAAATATGCATGAGGGTGGAGTTTTTGCTAAAACAGTGTAGACTGAAATAGTAGGATTATGGATTTTTACAGTATTGGTACTTTGCTGTGGCAGGCAAGGGATGCAGTAGATAATCCATCCCTTGAGTTCTCTAAATCCACATAGGTTGTGTTGTTTGAACTGCAATGTAATTCAAATATAAAGTGTTAATGTAAGAGAAGGAATCTCTTCTACTCTGCAAGAGGTCAGGCAGGCACATACCACATTCCCTTCTGGTCATAAGTCTGCAAATTTTTGGTCTGATTCATGTTCATCTTTATGCAGTTCTGAGCCAAGGTGTGCAGAGAGCAGGAATGACCAGGTCCTTCCTCCTGACCTCTCAGCAGCACTGAAGTTGTGATGGGGTTCCTGCAAAATGTGCTAACAGTGTACTGACAGGAAATTTTTCTTTCCTTCCAGCATGGACCTGTGTTCACAATATTCGCTCTGGGAAAACGGTTCACTTTTGTGACTGAGGAAGAAGGAACTGAAACATTTTTTAAATCTGAAGACTTAAATTTTGAACAGGCAGTACAACAAGCTGTCAAGAATGCAGGTAACTGAGACCTGTCTCTTTTTTAAAGGAAACCAAATCTAGTTACCCAGGAACATTAAATCCCAACCAAAAGCCTGTTGGCTTTTTGATCGTGCCTTAAATGCTTATTTTAATCCATGACCACGCTATGAAATGGTGAAATTCAATTTCTCCATGATGACCCAGTACTGTAAACCAGCCAAGGGATTTCAATTCAGTCTCAAGGAATCAGAAGTTTCTGATCCAGGGACTGTTACTACTTTTACCATCCAGCAACCCCAGATTGAGATCAGGTCCTTTCCAGTGGCTGGACACCCCACTTGCATGTAGCTTGTTAAGAGCAATCGCAGGTAATCCTATCACTTCACTGGAAAATGAGTTTGCAGCAATAATTAGTTGCTACACAGTAGTAAAACAGTCATTAGAAAAGGAAGAGGTGTTTATGAGGATGTACTACTATAGCATGGAGACACAAACTGTTTTTTTCTTGGGATAAATTACTTTTCACTTCATTCAGTTTTGTGGCGTGCCTGCACATCTCCGTACATCCCACTGGGGGGATATCTCTGGATTGTTGGTTCTGGCACTGAAGCTTCATGAGGCAGGAAGATGTTACACAGACTGGAAGAAGCACAGTCATTACCAAAATCTTTACATGGTTACAAGGAAAATTCCAGGGTATTTTACTTTAGGAAAATTAGGGTTAAGGCATTTAAATTAGAGTCAAAAGTAATGTGTAAAAATGTTTACTCCGTCTTTCAGTGAAAAATCTGCTTTCCAAAACGTTTCTGTTTCATTTTGTATTTAGTCTCTGTTCCTGCAGAAGCATTTTATCAGAACCATGGTAACCTCTACAGCATGATGAAGGGGAAAATGAGTCCCTCCAATCTGCACATGTTCTCGGGCCCTTTGTGTAAGGAGCTCCATGAGCACATGGCTCACCTGGGCACGGATGGCACAGGTGACCTCAATGACCTGGTAAGGTAAGGGAGTTTTGCTGCACATCTCTAACTCAGGAGTGTCCTGCATGGGAGAGAAATGTTTCTGTAAAGCAGCTGGAGCTCAGTCTTACAAAAGTTTTGTTAGGATGCTCATCACAGCTTCATGGTTTCAGGTGGCTCACAGAGTGGACAGGGTTTCATGTAAAGGTGTTTCTTGTGGTTAGGAGAAGCATCTGAATATCCTGTTTGGAAGAAATAAGAAAATGCAGCATGTTCCCACAAACTCTGTTTCCCAAAAGATGGGATAAAAGCTTCACGTCTTTGTAAAGAACTTAGGAACAGACAAAATGCTTAGTCTTTTGCAGGTTGAGAACTTTTCATGTTTGCGCCAAGCTTAGCTTGAAGCTTAACTAAGACCCTCTGCAACTGACTTGGCTGCCAGAACTTCATGTAAAAAAAAAATTGTTTCATGTGACAGCAGCAAAGCTTTTAACTTCTTCTTTTTCCTGATATCTGGGACAACACCTACATCTTGTCTGTCCATCTGTACTACAAGTTGAATATTCATGGAATCACAGAATGGTTTGAGTTGCAAGGAACCTTAAAGATCCTCTCATTCCATCCCCTACCATGGACAGGGACACCTTCCACTAGAGCAGGTTACTCAGAGCCTCATCCAACCTTGCCTTGAAGACGCCCAGGGATGGGGACAGATACTGCCTTTGGTTTGGACCTGTTTCTAACACCTCACATCTAGATTGTCTTTTGCTGCCTTTTTCTGCATAATACAGTAAGATACGGCTGTTACTGCAGTTAAATCACTTGGCACCTCTCACTGCAGTTTATGCAATTTGGATTAACTGGGGAAAAATGTGGGGGAGAGGGGCTTTGAAATCTGGTAGGGGGTGATCAGTTCTGCTTTGCTAAACAAGGCAAAGTAAAAGTATTGGAATGCAACATTCTGAATAATTGTTATTTAGCTGCCTCGAAATGAAATCCATAGAGCCACCAGATGGCACCCTCTTCCTAATTATCAGAAAATCAGAAAAGGAAAATCATTCCCTGAAGTACTCATGTAGCAGCATCTGGGACACAGCAAAGGCTGCACAAGAGTTTCTTGGAGTACAGGAGAAGGGTCTGAGGAAGGAGCTCAGAGTTTGCAGGATAACAGAGGAGCAAGCACGAAAGAGTGAGATGAAACCAAAAAAGTGTTATCTGCCCAGGAAAGCTGCAGCCAGAGGACAGATGTTTCAGGATGTTTGGTCCAGAGGGGTTTGTGCAATGCCCAGAAGGTTCATGTAGGGCAGCCTGAAATGAGAGGGGTAGCTAATGGGGAGAAGGGGACCTCGGTGGCCTTTCTGTTCCTACTAAAGTGACCAAACCCTAACTGGTGAAGTTCAGCCATGTGTAGAAGACCAGCCTGAGGTCTGTGTATCTCTGCCTCTGTTTAAAATCTGAAATAAGCGTGTGGATGGGGTGTGAGCCTTGTGCCAGCCCTTCCATACTGGTGTGTGCCTTGAGTCCCACAGCTTCCAGGGCTGGCAATCCAACATGCTGCATCCTGGTCTAAAACTGCTGCAACAACTTACCTGTGGCCCCTAAGTCTTGGGCATCTTGTCCTTGCAGGCATGTCATGTATCCAGCGGTGGTGAACACCCTGTTTGGGAAGGGCATCTGCCCAACCAGTCCGAGTGAAATCAAGGAATTTGAAGAGCATTTTCAGAAGTACGATGAGGACTTCGAATACGCTTCTCAGATGCCTGAGTGCTTCCTGAGGTAAAGGGGCAGAGATGATGATTGTGGTGTACCCACGACAGATATTCGTCTTGCTGCAGTATCAGCCATGGGAGACATTTCCCCTGGAGGATGATGCCCAGTTTTTATTGATGGTGTGCCCTCAGGTGAAGCAGGCTTTTAGCTAAATGCTTCTAAAAAAGTTCTGGCCTTGTCGTGTGCATTTTTCTGGTATGAAGCAGAAACAACCTGGCTTAGGTGAGCAGAGCCCAGCCTGGACCTGTCAGGGAGCAGCAGAATGGGGTATAGGGCAAAGGCCTGAGCCTAAATGTGAGTCCCAAGCTCAGGGGGCCTCCAATGAGGTGTCTCTGCTCTTTTCCACACCTCAGCTGTTTTCCTGATACCAATTCCAGGTTACATGGCAGCGCTGTCACAGAATTGACCTTGGGTGGAGACATCCAAACCCTGAGGAGGTGCTTCCAGACACTGTCAGTGCTCTCAGGGCCATCATTGCACCTTTAGTACCTCAAAATATCTTCAGAAAGAATTGAGGATGCTCTAAAAAAGTGGCCTTGATTTTCTTCCAGAGGATCATTGTAGAAAAGAGTCTCCTAAGCAGTCTGTCCAAATCAACCATGAAAACGTGTAATAAAAAGGTGTGAAAATGTAGGAGTGTTGCAGTCCCACGTCCTGGCTGTGAGAGGAGGTCTAGTCAAGGTGAAGGCCTTGGACATGCTGTTCCTCATGCCAGTCATCACTTCTGTCAGTCAGACTGACACTTGGCTGTTCATCAGGGGCTTTTGGAAAACAACCCAAGGAGTACTTCTCATGGAAAAGGAAATGCTGGTTTGTGCTGCCTCAGTTAAGTGCTTCTTGTTTGTTGCTTTTCTTTACAGGAACTGGTCTAAATCCAAAAAATGGCTTCTAAAATTATTTGAGAAAGTAGTGTTGGATGCTGAAAGGACCAACCCTTCAGAGACTGCCTCCAAGGTAAACATCCGAGGGTAGGAAATAAGATGACTTTGTTGTATATTCTGATTGAAGTGATGGAGGGGAGGAATTACTTCAGTACTGGAAAAAATAAGTCAAATGTCAGCTTTTATAGCTATACCCAAATGTTCCAGTATTGCTGTCACCTGCAGTAGGACAGACCCATAACTTTGAATCCTGTTCTTCCATTTAGTTTATTTCAAGCAATTCTGAGAATTAACATCTTCCCCAGGGAAATTTTAAGGCAAGGTGTCTTAGTTAGAAAAGACAGGTATCTGCTAGGGAGGGCAGGACCTCCCTTGGAATGGAGAATTCAAACCTCATCTCTCTGAATTATTAAAATTTTGAATATTAAGTGGGCTCTCAGGCAAAGATATGGGGATAGGAATAACAGCTCTTTACTAGTATGTACAACAAGGCAAACAAACAACTACAACTACAGCATTAATGATAAACAGACCCAGAAACCTCGAGGGGCTTTGTTTCACAAAGCCCGGGGCAGTCTGTTCTTGGTGCAGGGCTCTGAGAGCACCAAGCTGGAACGGTGGAAGATCCTGGGCTGGTGGATGGATGTATCAGAAGCTCTGTCAGTGGTAGCTGGGACGGCAGGGATGTCCTGGCAGGGCAGGGCAGTGCGGGGGTACAGCGTAGCACAAAGCCCCAAAGCAGGGCTGGAGAAGCGGCGGTGGGACAGGGCTGGCCCAGCCCCAGCAGGGCGGGAGGAGGCGAGCTCAGAGCTCCGGGGCACACGAGGAGATGATGCTAGAGTTCTCAGGACCGGACTCGGTGGGACAGTGTACTCCTCCTGCAGCAAACAAAAGCCTGACTGTCCTCTCTCTGATGCCGAGAGCAAGAGAGAGAAGCTGCCTCCAGCCCCATCCTTTACCTGCCCCCAAACCTCGTGGGATCTTTTTCCGTCAGAGAGAAAACTCTGAGAGACCAAAAAATAGTGTAGTCCGATGCTACACTCTCCTTTGGCCACTTCTTTATTTTGGTCAAGCTCTCACAAGTACCCAGTAGTTAGTCTCCTAGCGACTTATGGGGAAAAATTCTATAAGGAAAAAAGAAACAAATCTAACCCTCAACACAAGGGTTCAGAGCTGTGACCCATCCCCAGCCTGCAGTACCACGCTGCAGTGAGAACTTGAAAGAGAGAAAGACCCTTCAGTTGTTTATCTGAGGGCACCATGCTGTGAAGCCTCAAAACCTTACATGTGCTATTTATAAACCCTGGTGTAGAGTGAGCAGATCCTTCAACAGCCAGACTGGTAGAAAATAGCAGATTACTGGATTGGGAGCCAAGTACCCTAAATACTGATTGTGTCAAAGCCGAGATAAGTTGTTCCCCTGGTTATTCTCCTTAGCTCTGGCAGGAATTCTGCTGATAGGGCTGACAAACGTGACGGCAGACTGGCCTGGGAATTTTGATCTATCAAATGGTTGTAGAACAGATCATCAAACAAAACAGGTTTTATTTAGATTTCAAAAGCTTTACATACCGCAATTTCTTCAATAAAATAAACCAGATTAACGGAAAGAAAGAGAAGGCTGGAGAGCAGCTGGTGGGAGGTAAGAAGGTGCAGGAAGTAGGAAGCACAAACTTGGTGTCTTAGATTGGAAGGGAATTTGAAAAAAAATCAGCCATTTTTTATTCAGGGTCAGCCTTTTCCCCTCTGAAAAGTAGGCAGGAAGCTTTGTCTCAAGTGCATGGTTGCCCTGCATTTAAGGAAATACTGTAAACAAAAGCTGATCCTAGAACATTACACAGTTGCTATAGTTTCAAATAATATCAGCCCATTGAAGTCACTGCTTAGGTCACCAACAAAGTGCCTGAAACTGGGGAGTTTGCTGATGTGTCAGACCATCTCTTTATAACAAGCACCTTTTTGGAGTGAACAGAGAGAACATTTTCTTCATTTCCATTCATTCAACTGGCTCATTCCCATTTTCAGGTTCTTAAAAGCAGAGGTGTAGAGAAGGGATTAGAGTAGAGATTTTTTTTTTTTCCTTTCTTCAACATACAAGCAACAATGGGGAGTGAGGGAACCCAATCCTCTAAAACTTTAAGGAAATGGAGAGCAGTGAAAGTATTCAGGAGGATTCATGTGGTGCACTGAGTTCTCCTGGCCCTCTGCCTATGTGAATCTCACTTTCTCATAATAACTGTCATTTCTAGATTGTGCCTTCCAAAAAAGCCATAGCTAATGTTACTTATCTTTGAGAAACTAGTCGTTGAGTTCTAGTAAGCTCTGCCCCAAATAACATTTTAATATATTCTTGGAAATACAGATTATTTTCTTTTATTTTTAACAGACACTTCTACAACATCTCCTGGATAATTTGCAGGGAAAACATCTAGCTCCCAATTATGGTCTCCTGATGCTCTGGGCTGCCCAAGCAAATGCTGTGCCTGTAAGTACATCAGCTACAGAAACACCTTCTCTTTCTCCTGTTCCAAAGCCTGGATTTGGGAAGGAAAGGCTTTGAAGCAGAGGTCATACACACACTATAGATTCCAAAGAAGGGATTATCACGCCCACATGCATCACTGCAAATATACCCAGGCTGCAATGTCACAGAAGCAATGACAAGAAAAGCTCTTCTTCTATTTTTCCTAAATTATGTTGTCCCCTGTCATAACATTTCAGGAACATAAGCCTCACAGCTATTAAGATCACAGTCTTAAGCTGTGAAGAGCATTTAACTCTGTTTTGAAGCACTGTGGCTGTTATTATAGAAAAGACTATTTCAGATACCTTGGTGTTACCAATCGTAAAGAATATCAAAAGCATAATATAGAGTAACTTCATCTGTGTGTAAACCCTCGAGTGATATTTCCTCTTTCATTTTTGGGGGATCTGCTGTACAAATGCCAGCGGAAGAAAAGCGATAGTTTGATTCTAGAGCTGTTAAGTTTTGTCTGTGTTAGAAAAGAATTTGCTGGATTAATGATACTGATATAAGTATGCTAACAAGCCCAATATATCTAGCACAGCTTAGGCTGACCAAAGGCATTTATAGGAATTTCTCAGATGAAAAATCCATAGCAGCAAAAACATCCTTTATTTACCATGACGACTAAGCTCTTTCCAGCACAGTTACGTCCATTACAGATGTGAATTAGAAAAACATGATAGTGAGTTATTTTTATATGTTCCCCTAATGAATATATCTATGTTTTTTGGAGATTGGATATTACTGCAGTTTAGCCTAAGGGAAATTTATCCATTTCAGTGAGGTTTCTGTGGATTCACGTGTTGGCGTAAGTGGGAGGCATAGCCTGCTGTCTGTTATCAGGATAACTGACATTCCTTCCACAACACTTACTTCTGTAATATTCAGCTGTAAATAGACATACAGATATTTTTCTGTTTCTCAGAATAGTCACAACCACTGTTCTGGGGAATGGAATGACGAAAGAAAAGGCCTTTCACCTTCCAAGGGCATTTTTTACAAGCACTTTAAACCCTTTTATCTGAAACAATTCAGTTATCCCTTCTTAGCCCATGGAGCGAAGCCACAGTGTCCAAGTGCTGTACAGGAAAACTAAGCTACAAGATTTGCTTTGCAGAAGGAGGGCTGCATCCATATCAGTCTGTTTGGGAAATAACAGTCAGAGTTTCATCCCTCACCAGCACAGATGGCCCACGACCAGATCTGTGTGCAGGCTGCACCTCCCGCTAGCTCAGCAAGAGGAGAGAGACTCCTGGCATTGCTGCCAGTCCTTCTGGTTTCATCCTACTTAAGAGGATTTTCTCCTTTCCTAAATTTCTTGATTTTCAACTTCATTGCATAATCAGTTAGCAAATTATTTCTAAAGGGGATATACTACTCCTTGTTTTGCTGTTAATTAAAACTTTTCCTGCCCATTTTAGTGTGACTCACTATGACTATGCCCTGCAAATTATTTAACCTCATTTCTGCAAATGCTAGTATGAATTTATTTTTTTTTCATTCCTGCAGCTAAAACTAGTCATGCACAATGATTTAGTAGTTCATTTAACACCTAGTTATTTGAAAAGAAAAGATTCTGTGCTTCAAAGCTCAAGGCCAAAACTATATAATGTTCACTAAAGATAACTACACAGCAGATGACTCGACATAATCTCCCAGGAGCTGAGCCCTTAGATATAGATTTACCCAGGAAACATAGCTCCCTGTGCATCTCAACTACAACAGGCACATACAAAAAAAGTGCAAATGTTTTCACCTGCCTCTGTGATTTGCTAAAAAGATACTGTCATTCTGTTCCATGTCTCTGAATTCAAGGATTTCCATCTCTGTTTAGGTTGCATTTTGGACCCTTGCTTTCATACTCTCTAATCCTGCCATTTACAAGAAAGTCATGGATGACCTGGCTTCTGTTTTTGGCAAAGCAGGTAATAAATCTGATTTTGTCCATCTGGAAGCTGGAAATTATTTATCCTGTGTTGACCCAGCACAGGGCACACTTGGTCAGTGGCTGGGAACAATGAGTGTTCCTGCTAAGGGTGCTACTGATAGCATAGAGTCTAGCTCTCTGGTCTTTACTCAGTATATGCCCAAGACATATTTTTGAGAAAAAACACCTCTGAAGTTAGCAGAAAAAAAGCTAGGAAAAGGAACAGTATATTTCTTCACTCCTATCATTTAAACTTAGATTTGTATTTCCCAGTCTTGTGCTTTTTCCAGGCACCTACAATGGGGTGAGATGAGGTTTTTCAGTTCAGGTACTTCTCATGGTGTGCTGTTCACCAGAGTTACAGCTATTAATGGAAAAAAACAGGCCAGGAACTGTTCCTTTTCTGTCATCAGAGGCAATTTTTTCCAGCATGGTTCACCCCACATGAGTAACCTCTTTCCCTCAAAAAGCAGTCACATATTGGGAGCAGTCGTTCCTATATGCAGTCCCTTGGACCTGAGTTAAACTTTCACAGAAGACTCTTTGTTGACCTGAGTCAAAACTGTATCAAGAAACTTGTCAGTAATTAACGAATAAAGAAAATTCATGAAGCCTTTCTCCTGGCCTTGTTCCATTTACTAATGTTAACAGAGCCCAAGACCTCAGCCATGTCTTCTTGTCTTGGTGCCTGCAGTCCCTTGAGATTTCTATGCAGTGTCCTAGAAATCACAGAAAAACTCTGAAGACTTTTAACTTCCAGCATGACTTTGTTTGGGCCCTTCTGTCTAATGCCATATCTACTCCCTACTTTAGAGTTATTGAATTATATTCATTGGCTTTTCTTAAATTTCACTGATTTGGGTCCATTTATTTACTTCAAAATATAACGACAATTTTTGGGTGTAAACAATGCCTTGAAGTCTTGAAGGATTTCACCCACAGTCCTAAAGCAAGACATGCTAGCCTNTAATATCTACTGTCATAGGAGGATTTCTCTGAATTTCTTTGCATTGTAGGAAGTAGAAAAAAGAAAACAGCTCATATGGTAAATCAAGAAGCAGGAAAGACAAAAATAATGCTTCTGATCTTTTGATACCTAAAAAAAGCCAAATTAGGACACAAATAATCTTT
>VYZR01098908.1:50794-64886 GCA_013400675.1 Oxylabes madagascariensis | reverse complement strand
ACAGGCAGGCAGGCCCCCAGACAAGGCCAGGATGCCAGGCACACTCACGTGTAGTTCAGCCAGCGCATGACATTCCAGTAGAGAGAGTCGAGCCGTGGAGAATTCCCAATGTCTTCCAGCTGGTTCAGAGGGAGCAGCACTTTCTCCACCTCTGTCAGCTTCACATCCAGCTTCTGCAAGAGGCCAGCAGAGGCAATGTGCAGAGTGAGCTCGAGAGGGGCACTCACACCTCAGGGCACAGGCCATTCTTAGGGGAAGGCTGTGGCAGGAATTACCAATCCTGCCTCGAGTCTGTTTGCACCACTTCAGTTTGGGGCAGAAACTGGAGAGTCACACCGTGCCATCAGGTACTGGGTTTGCTTGAAAACTTGAGTTCCTGCCCTGAGAGGCATGAGTCTAACAAAACTGTGGTGGCATAAAAAGAACTGGAGGGTCCTTCAGTCCCCTTTCCTTTCCTGTCCATGGCTGGGAGCAGGGAAGACACATGACTATGGATCCATCCAGGAGAAAAGCAGCAGCATGTCCAGGCTCATTTCTAAAGATCTTCTATAACCCTCTGCATAATCTCAGTCAAACCAGGCAGAAAGGGGTGTCTCAAAGGTTATTCAGCTTCTACAAGAGCCTTGGAATAATCTCTCTTCTCCACCCATTTTCCTATTAAGTCTTCACAAAGAACCAGGCTGCGGTCTGAGCTCTGGGCTTATCAGTAGGAAACTTTGGCAATTCTGCTGCTTGTGGTGTTTTCCTCCAGTAAATAAGACCACACTAGGGACGTATTTTGTCACCTATAGAAAATCTTTGCACGCTCAAAAAAGTAATTTTTTATTAGGGAAAACAAAGCCCCAGAACAAAGCTTCACTTCTGCTTTTAAAGGTACTAAGTCTGTTTTTGGGAATCATGACCTCTGGAGTTCACCTGGGATAAAACCCACCCTTGCTGTACCCCAGGTTGTATTTCTGCTGCTAAAAAAGCAGATGCCACAAGTGTTTGCTGAACACTGCACAAATTCTCCTCTGGAGATCAGCTCATAAAGCCTGTGGGTCAGTCCTTCAGACAGGAGTGCTCTTCTGCCCTCAGATCCAACCAGGTATTCCCTCTAGAGGTACTTTTGGTAGGAAATGAGGTGGGATGTAGCAATCACATGGCAAAATCCAAGTGTGACATTTAAAAGATACTTAGAAAACAGCCCTTTGTCACATACTGGGTCACACACTCACCTGCTCTCTCACAGTTTTAAGGAGAAAGTTCAACAGCTCCAAGCTCCTGGCAACTTTCTCCTTCTCAGCCTTCATGAGGGGTTTTCCAAGTGTTTTCAAACACTGAAAATTAAATGAGAAGATTGAGAAGAAACACACATTAGATGGGGAAACAAATCACACTTCACAGGAGAAAGCAGAAAACAAGTAATGAATGGCAGGATTGACCTGTCAGCAAAGTAATTCTGGAACACAAACCCCACCAAACTCTGGAAAAGCTCAGGAAGGCACTTGGTGAAAGCTTCTGATATCCAGTTTAATTAAGAAACAACTGGACAAAGTAAGAGCAAGCAATATTACAGAAGCACAACCTTGCTGCTGTCCATAGTTTCTAAGCTAAAGCACAACTGGAGATGCTTTCCTGGAGAAAAAGAGGTACAATAATCCCTGACCCCGCCCTGGAAAGGCAAAAAAGCTGCCAGACAACACACACACCTGATGGACCACAGCTACTCAGCTTCAGGAGCTGGGATTTACACATAAAGCATTATTGCAAAAATCCATTAAGACTTATGCCCAGGAAATCCCAGGTGCCAGCCTATAACAAGACTTGTCAAGCTTAAGTTCACTGAAGTAACTGAGGGAAAAATCTCCCCTGTGTTCTCTCTATGTGCTGCAGGGTTTCTGAGACACTGAAAGGTCTGGCTTAGAGGAAAATCACGCCAAAGATAGGTCAAATAAAAGCCAGTTATTTGCAAAAAGGGCAGAAAATAGCCATAAAAAGGCAGCTGGATCAAAGAGGCGGCCCCGAGGCTCAGGGGCACTGATCCTCTGCCTGCAGCTGGTCCTTCATCCCTGCTCACGTGGTCCTTTTCCTCCCCACTCTATTTCTGTGTGGACACGCTCACCACAGCAAACCGCACACAGATCACACTGATATGAAATAGGATTTGCAGGGACAAGTGTGCTACAGACACTGGCATGTCCCACCAAAGCCTGTTCCTCTAGAGAAGGCTGCACCTGTGGCCAAGCCCTCCTTTCCTTGGAATTTGGACATTTCAACACAGCCAAGGGGCAAAGCCCACCCCATGCTCAGCATCCTCAGTTCCTCAGGCTGAAAAGTCCCTGCCCCAAACCCGTACCCAGCAGTGGTATGTCATCATTCTCTCACAGATCTTATATTCCAATCAGACTGGAAACAATTTAAGGACTCAGCAAACTATAGCAAACTATTCTCCATCTACATCAGCATAAAGTTGCCAAATAAAATAAAAAATCCTTGCAGACACTGAGAGACGTAAGAAATCTATTGCCCAAAGCAAATTCTTTCAGTAATGACACTCACAACAGAAAAATAATGCCCAGCAAGAGTGTAGGGAACACTTTCAGCATAGAAAGCGGGGAGACAAGATAACTTGTCTGCAAAAACAGCAGCCTTCAAGTAGAATTATTCACTATCTGTACAGGCTCCACACCATGGGAGTATCTTTTTTAAATAATAAAGATACAGTTATTTCCTGTTCAGGATGGCCCACTCAAGCCCCGGATTAGAAAGCCATTCTGCTGGCTGGAATTCAAGCTGCAACTTCATCTGACTATCAATAACTTGCTAATTACTCTCTCCTGATATAGACAGATGCACTGCAACTCTATTCCAGAGCTGTCATTAATCTACAAGGTCACACAATTCCACAGCTCTGAAGTCTCCCAGGTAAAAAGAGAGACAAATACAGGGGGTGTGATTGGAAAAAAAAAATAAATCTTCACATGTAGGATATAACACCCGTGGGTCAGGCACATTCAGTTTATTAGGCTTACCACTAATAATAAAATAATAATAAACAAAAAAGGCTGATTTACATAAACATTTTCTTTGTAATTTGAAGAACAAAATATTGCCAGGCTAATGGTCTTCCTTGTGGTTAAATCACCTTTCAGGGAGACTATTGGGTTGAGCTCCATATTTTGCTAAGCTGTGCACAAGTTCACAGGATGAGGAAATCAGCATGGATTGTCAGCTCCTCGGGACAAGAAGAATCAGGGCAGTGCTGTGAGATGGAGCCAAAGTGAAGTCAACTGTCATTTCATCTTTTCAATATACAAACACTTTAGAATTAAAAAGGTGTTAAAAATAAATTGCATTTTCTCTTCACTGTACATGAGTGATGTAGACAACTGCATTTAAATCATGCTGGCTTGGCTCTGCCTGTTCTTGCTGCCCTGATGCTTTTGAAATAAAGGTTTGAAATAAATCCTACTGAAGCAAACAGAAAAGTCCTGTAGCTCTGAAACAAGACCTGAGGGGCTGATTTTCAGTCTTCAGGTGCTGGGGAAACTGGGACTTGCATCTAGTGGGGAGTACCCAACCAAATTCATGCAGACCTGTGGAAAGAAGACTGGCTGGCCCAGCTGGAGATGGAAATACATCACTAGTCTAATGACTAAACATCTATATTAAAAGCAGTGTTTTGCATGAATCTGGAAACTGCATTTCCACCAGTATAAATAGCCAGAAGCAAATTGGTACAATGTAGATGTTCTGCAAAGAAAGCTCCCTACTGAAATGGATCACTTTAAAACAGCTCTCAAAGACCAGGAAGGAACAAGGTGGGTGAGTGGAGAAGCCAAAGAAGCCGCAAAGAAGCAGCAGATAATTCATTCCTACAGACTGGACAATTTTCTCTAGCCCAGAAGCAGAAGGCTTGGCTTTAAGGAAGCTGGATTCAGAGAAAGTTTTACTGTTTCTCAACATATGCCTCCTCCCTTTTCCTTCTGCTACAAAGGGTGTAAAACAAATTTGCTACTAAAGCACAAAACCACCACCACCACCTCTGTCTGTGGTAGGCTGAGACAGTCAAGCCTCCCTAAAGACTTGACCCCAATTCCTTCTCAGCCCAGAGTCACTTTTTATCGTGATCTCACCACTCAGAGCACTTCCCATTAGCATTCCATGAGATGGTACCTCTGGACTAGGCATTGCTTCATTCTTCTTCTCCCAATACACAGAATGGAGCATTTACTTCCATGGGATTTGTGTTGTGTTAGCATGAGACACCAACACAAACATGCTCACTCTGGTTATGTAGAAGAAGCTGACTTTGGGCTGGAACTGCTGGCAAGCCTGAGGAAATGGCTCCCAGGGAATGAAATCCAAAGCCTCTTCAATGGGAACTGGGTCCAGAAGTCAAAAGCAGCTTTCCCAGGAATTTATATAACTTAATCTCAAGTAATTATAAAACTTCCTGCTACATAGGGTACCAACCATTGTCTGCATGCTGTGTTCTGCTCCCTCACTCAGGTCCTCGAGAGATGAAATCAGCTCTGCCACCCCAATTGCAGAGGTCAATCATTTTACAGGCCTACCCTGATTTTATTTGGGGAATGTACATAATCCAATCATAAAATCAAAGCAAAAGCTATTATGTAACAGATGGCAAACTGCAACACATGGCAAACATGCCTTAAAAAGAGAAGTAGTATTTCAGTCTCCTGCAGCACCCTTGGGAGAGCCTTGAACACTGATCAGATCACAAACACTTGCACAAGGCTGGTAAAGATGTGTTTTACATAGCAAGGCTGAGGCACAAAGCAGGGGTTTGCTTCCAGCTATGCTGCAGGTCAGTGGTGGAGAGTTAAAGGAAAACCCAGGAGAACTTGTCTTACCACCTATTCTGTGATTCTGTGCCATGTGCTGTTCTAGAGGTATCCAACTCGCTCTCTCCCTGGCCTCTGAAAGCATTACCAACCCAAGGGTCATATAACCCAATTATGCAACACTAAAAGCAGAGACACCACATGATTTATACCCAACAGCTACACTGGCATCACTTGCTGATTTATGTTGTTTTTCTCCCATTTTCTGCTTTTCTTACTCTGCTGCTTCAGTTACAGCCAGTCTCATTTCACAGGATATCTCAGTTACAGTTCCAGCTCAGCAATACCTGTGATGGTTAATCATGTCTGTACATCTGAGCTGTCAGCAGATCCAGGCAGGTCATTTTCCAAAAGGAAAAACTATGAAGGCAATTTTCACAGCTGGAGCTCCCATCTCACCTCAAGCCAACACAGCAACACAGCTCCTGCCTCACCCTACGTGGATTCAGCTGGCAGAGATGGTTTTGTCTTGTTATGTCAGACATGCTGCTTCCAAAAGCCTCTGGCTGTTTCTGGAGGAGGGCACTCCTGAAACCAAAGTTCTATGCTCCTCAGATTTCTACAAGAAGAACTGCACACTGCCAGCATCTTAACAATCAGTGGGTTTTATTGTATCACTCATTCCTGATCACACATGAATGTATCCCAACTGCTGCAGGACCCAGCCTTCATTCCATGTCGCATTGCACTTCACAGCATTCCCTCATCTTCACAAAGTGTAAAACAAGTTAGTCAGAGCACAGGAGATGAATATCTGCAGTAATTCAGTCACACAAGTAGGACAGAGAGCTGGCAGGTAGTTATAACCACACAGCTCAGTTTCAAAGTCCAAAACTCCCCTGAAACCCTTCACACAGCAGAAGTGCTGTATGCACACCTAGAGACAAAGTCAGCATCCCAGCCAGTGCCCAGCTCCCCCGCAGGGGAGATGGCAATATGCTGTCACATGGAGCCATGCAATGTTTCTGGAAGTCTCCACATCCACACCTGCCTGCACCTCTGCCCCTTTCACAGGGACCACTGGGGGACACGCTCAGCCCAGACTCACAAGACACAGCAGCATCTCAAGTGCCACAGAGTGCCCTGCCACCAGAGACAAGCTCAGTTCCCAGCTGGAAGTCTGAATACCATTCCACATTTATGCATTCCCGGCATGTCCTTCAGCCTAGTCCATTGTTTGAAACAAACAGCCCTTCCCCTCCATGGGATCAGCCCAACAGATCCATCACCGAGAGCTGGAGAAGCCCGGCCAGCTTGGATTCTCTCTGCACGCTGCACTACCTCCATCCATCCCCTCCTCCCACACAGCAGACCAGAGGCTGATGGATGGATTGTGAGGATTCCTGGCTGGACACAGCGCCAAGTCCCTCCACAGACACCACTCCACGACCTTACACCACGGGACAGCCTGGGGTTCCTCAGGTAAAGTTTCCTCTCCAGCAGCAGAGCTCAGCAAAGGTTCCACCCCACAGAATGTCCCCAGCCACAAGGAGGAAGTGCCAGAGATCCCAGCTGTGCCCAGCTGCGTGCTGGGCAGGATCCCAGAGCAATGGCACAGCCTGGGATCTTGCTGGTGCTGTGGCTCGGGTCCCTGTGGTGGAGGGGCCCAGCAAGCCATGTCCAGTACCTGAGCCAAAGCACAAGATTTCCCATGTCACCATACAGGTGAGGTTCAGGAAGGGCAGAGCCTTCCTGTGTTATTGAGAGATTAAGAAGAAATGACAACCAGCTGAAAGACTGCAGTATTCTGTATGCTCACAGCTCCTGTTTCTATCCCATGTGAGCATCCAGAACACTCTATGCTCAGTATCCCCTCACCTGTTATTCTGCTTGTGCTTCTCCTGAGAGGAAAGAAGTAAGCCAGCATCATTCCTCCTGTCTCACACAGGCCAAGTTACATGATGCCACACAAATGGCAGAGCCAGGAATCAACTCTGAGCTTCCCAAACCCAAATAAGCTATCCCCAAATACTGCCTTTCATGATAATATTCATTGTACATTAGATCCCAAACCAGAACTCAGGGCTAAACCATGGAAGGCAAAGAGGAGAGGAGGGAAGAGCAGTATGTCTCTTCACTCCAGGTTTCATCTATCCACAGAGCCACATCCACTTCCAACACCAGGTACACAGGCACACAAGGAGAGGTGCTCACACCACTCACCTGACAGCACAGCAGCTGCTGCTGAGAGCACTTAAGGGCAGAAAAGAAGCACTGACTGTGCCTCCTCCATCCATTTTCTCTCACTAAGGCTCTGAAGACTGAAAGTATAAATGTTCAAAACTTATTTCCTTGCAACTCTAACAAAAACATGTCATCAAGAAATGCTCCCAAAGGGTGGGAATCACCAAGTCTCTGCTTGCCTCTGACTGAGAAGAAGGGAAGGCAGGGGACTAAGCAGACCCACATGCTGAAGGGTAAATAAAGACATTTTTGGTGATGTTTATTTTGGCAGTTATTAGAGGGAGGAGACAAAAAATCCAGAAGCCATCCTCACAGAAAATGTCAACACTTTCCCAAGTTTAATGATCTTGATCTTGATTTTTTTTCCCAAAGGCCACATGAAAATGCAGCAGGGAAAAACCACACAGGACAGCTGAGGGAACAGAGGAAAAGGAAGTCTCCACAGAGACATTCAGTATTCTGAAAGCACGTAGAAGATATCAGTTAAATCACTACTGGCCTCATTTTACAAGCTAAGAGGCTGAGAAAGGGCAATGAATTAAGAATTTATAAAGATGGACAGATAAAGGTTCAGGCAATCTTCAAGGAAAAAAATTGAAGGATGGCTTTTTTGGAGATTTGATGAAGTCACTTTAATAATTTATCTCACTACAAATTAAGACACTGATAATCAAATGTGATGCCCTTCAGAAATTAAGGGCATGTCTACACTGGCAGGCCAGACAGTATATCCCTCTCTCCCCTCCACATTCTCAGTAGCTCTCAGTTATTTTAAATCCCTCACTGAACAATACCATACTAACAAAACCCTGGAATGCTGTACAGTGGTCTTCAGGGAGCACACAGTAACTTCCACATAATATGGAAAAGAGGTCTTGGGTTATCCATACCATCCCTTCCCAGGCCATGTCATTCCCTCTGTGTCTGCATTCGTGCTTGCCCAGTCCAAGCCTAAGAGTGTGTGGAGGCACACTCTTAAATGCATCTCACTGGGATTGTGTGTTATTACCTGAAAGCCCCCAGAACTGGTATCCAGGAGCGCTTTGAGCTTGCACTGAATTTAGCTTTTAGATTCTGTCAGCACTTTTACAGTGCAGAATGCCTTGATCCCGTTTGGGTTACAAACAGCCAACTGCAACACTGTCTGCTCTGCCCAGTCCTTAGGACACTGACAAAACAAGCAAAGGGAAAATCAGTAGTAAAGTTTATCTCTTCTTATGATGTATTTATTGCAGAAGAAAGACAAGGGAAGCCCTCAGGAAACCACTGTGTTCAAGCCAGAGAAAGCAGTTTTAACAACAGTTTTCTGAGGCCTGTTCCGTTTTGAAGTTCACAGCCATCAAAATATGTATTTTCTGGACTATTCCCAGTCCCTTTGACTTTCACATCATAACTGGGAGTTTCAGCATAAGCTGGGAGTTACACACAGAACACCTCAGTTCAGGAGGGCAAGCTGGTCCCTAGGAAAGGGATGACAAAAAAACATAATGAAATTATGTATTCAGAACCTAGAACTTCCTGCCCTAAATCTGTCAGTGAGTTACTGAAAAATTGGTACAAGTTCAAGATCTCTCCAGAGCCAAGACAGCAATTTTGTAACGTATAAAAAGAAAACATAAATATATCTAACAAGGGACGCAAACACCAAAACGTGCCTACAGTGACAACTGGGAGAGCTGGAAGATCAAACTGAGAGATGCTGGACAGGGTAAAAAAAGAGTGTGGATGCCATAGTAGCAAACTCAGAGATCCCACACCAAAACTGGGTGAGAGCTTCCTGTATGGAATGGGGTACTGGACCTCTCAGGCTCTGCAAGTACTTCGCCGTGTTATCTGGGGCAGCTCCCAGCAGTCAGCAGGGATGACCGTGGCACAGAGATGACTGTCCAACACACAGGGCTGTTCTGAGGCCAAGTTAAGAGATGGTCAGATTGTCCATGAACAAAAAGGGTCTCTAAGATATCTCAGGGGACCCAAGTTTGATTCTTGGCTCAGCTCCCAGCCAAGGAGTGTCACCTGTAAAACAGGATGAACGGCTTTAGCAAACCAAATCCATTATGTCTTGGGTTTGTGCAAAATACTTTCTTCATTACATCAACAACTCACTGCTTTGAACTTCCTTTGTAAAGCACTTTGAGACCAACTGATAAAGAACAAAGCTCTTCCAAGAGGAAGATGTTTCTGTCAAACGTTCCAGCATCCCAGGTGAGCTCTGTCACTTACAACATAAAGCAACTCTATTTCTTTATACCATGAACACAACTAAACCACCCAGATCCCCAGTCAGAAGAGACTTGAACAACTGTAGCAAGATTCTGCTTTGCTTAAAGTAACTATATAGGATTTGGGAGGCCAAAACTGTGCCAGAGCTGTTTTTCTGCTTTCTCACCTTTGCAGTGCAGGGCTGTGGACGACACTTTCTGCCCAGGTGATCCAGCAGCACAAGCCAAGAGCACCAACAGCAAGCAAGGCTCTCACACAAACAAGTGAACTCCAAAGTACCCGATGGGACATCAAGACCTGCCTCACTGACAGCAAGGAGAGGGCAAACCTGGGTCCCTCACGGCCGTGGCGTATGTTTTATAAGCATGCTTAAACAATTTGGGAACAAATAAGGTCAAGTTAGCTTATGTAAGCACAAGAGCCATTGCCTTGCAGCAGCTAGAGCTGCTATTTCAGGAATCTGTCTCTTCACTTAATGTTCCTGGCCGTTGATTCTCCCTCATCTGCCTCTTAGCTTTGCCTGCATAATTCAGTGATATCCAAGACTGCACTTGTCTCGCATTGTTTCTTCCCCAGTTCCAGCTCACATCACTGCCTAACCCATCCCAGATTTCCCTGGTGAGGATGCTCCTCACCAAGGGATCTCAGCAGGTATGCAGTGCAATCCCTGAGGCGAGACAGGATAAGCAGGCAGACACCAGGAGATAATATCTTGTCCTCTCTGAAAGCCTTAAGCCTGCCAGAGCAATCCTGCAGCTGGGGAGCTACAGCCTCCTAGCTGCAAGTGTGACCCAGGACACAGTGTGGCAAAGCCTTCGGGTGACAGTCTCCTTGTGAGCAACAGCACCACTTGCATTACAGGAGCACATCAGTTGAAGAGTTGCAAACCTGTCCCTGGGTCAAAGAAAGGTACAAAATTCTCGGTTGTGAAGAACAGTGGCAGGAATGGCCAATGACAAACACGGGTATTTCAAGCAGAGGCAGGGCAATAAATGTCATCATTTTCCAAAGCATCTCACAGCTTTCAGTCCAGGTTCTCACAGGTAAGCAGCCACATCTGCCAGCATCTACTCACTTACATACTCACCTCTAAAATCACAGCTGACCTAGAATGGCCCATGGAAACAAGTCTCAGAAGAAAAGGGATGAGACTGAGCTGCAGGAGAAACTCAGAGTTCTGCAAACATCCTCCCAGTCCTCCAGCTAAGCAGGAGCATGTGAGGATAGCAGTGACAGAAAGGGCTGTTTAGTCCAAGCTCTTCCCAAACAAACTCACCCCATAACTTCAACATCAGGCCTGGAACTTCTACCCAACCTGCAGCTTCTCTGTCAGCCAAGCACACAACTTCCACCTGGAGATTCAGGGCTAATAAAAGCCTTCTTCAGCAAGTTACTTTAGTGCTGGAATACTCTCTTTGATAAATACATACTTTCTACAGATTCTAAATTTGCTCAGTTCCCAGCCTCTGACTTCTACTACAAGAGGTTTTTTACCATCTTTAAAAGAGATCAGTGACACTATGAATATTGTTTTACTACACCATAGAGCCACTACATGTTTTGACAGCTCTTACTCAGAGTAGTGAGCATTTCTGCATCACCAAAAAGACACACAATTCCTTTTGCAGTTTTAGAAAGTCTTTCAGCACAAGTGCCAGCCTTTGGCTATGAATCAAAACCGTTATGTGGAATATAAAGTCCTTGACCCCTTCTCACTACAGCAATATTTAACGTGCAGCTGCCCCAGCCCCACAGAGCCACATCAGCTGGGTTAAGCACATGGGGGAAGCAGGAGGAAGGGAGACAAAGCCCCCACACGTATGAACACCAACAGCAGTCTGTAAAAATGTTATCTCAGGACTTTTTCAGGCCAAAAAGAGAACCAGCAGCTATATGCCACTGCCACTTAACAGTATGGAAGGCCTCCTGCCCGCAGGGCAAACCTTGGACAACCCAAACAAACTGACAGTATTTCTCAGGAATTTTTCTTTAAACACGCATGACCACAGACATGAGAAGCACTGAGAAAACTTTAATAGTAAAGCTCATTATAATCTTGGATGGGTTGCAAGTTGCTAAACTCTCCCTGAGAAGAACAACATGAAGGCATTGTAAATGTTTGTGGTTTCCCAGTGAAACACTGAGTTCTGCATGTATTCAGCTGCTAGAGAGAAACATGGAAATGACCAGGTTGGGAGGAGTGGCATGTTTTGTGTAGGTGAGAAACAAAATCATACCTGACTCCACCCATTGGATACCTGATGTAATCTTTAAATAAAAAGTATTTAATGAAACGGAGGATCCAGAATTATAAACATCTTTAAATGCCCTGTTTTAAACTTGCTTAGATTTTGACCTCCTTGACAGAAAGAAACAGATCTAATTGTTCTGTTTCAATACAGCAAATTATAGAACAGCCTAAATTACTATGTAGCCAGCATCTGAGTAAGTAATGAAAGAGGTCATTATTACAGTTACGTAGAAACTCCGAGACTGGAATCTCCCATGTCATCAAATTTAGTCACCACATCACAACATTAATTTGGCTGCTTGAATCCCTCCACATCAATCCACAAGAATAAAAGCGAATGGCATTTGCTCCCTCAACCTCCTGTACCACAGATCATCTCCCACATAACAGCTGCACCCAAACACTGTCCTCAGGTACAATTCGCATTTGTCACTGACTCAGGAGCCCTGCAATTTCTGTCACTGTTTCTTCTGCACAAATTATTTGCCAATGTATTTTAAGGTTTCCCTGATGAACAATATTAGCAAGGAAGTCTGGTCCAGACAGCCTGCAACGCACCAGGAGTCAAAAGCCTAATGCACCTCAGCTCTACTTTTGTGACCCCAAAGTTCATTCCAATACAGAACTTGCATGACATGTCCTGAAATTAATGTTCACAACACCATTCCATTCTTTTAACACCTTAAACTGAGTATGAGTGTATTCCCTAAAACTCAAGCTCTGTCTCTTGGATCTATACACAGCCTCACTGAGCTGCACCAGGAACATCACAGTGGTGTTACAAGAATTCTGCCAGCCTGGTAGGCACAACTCAGAGCTGGTGCCAGCAGGTACAAGGTCTCTAAGACCACTTAAGCTGAGCAGAGTCCCAGACTTCAGCTCTGAGACCCAGCACCAGATGAATGAAAGCAGCACCCATCAGGTGTCATCTGTACTTCGAACATGTTGGAGCTTGTTACCTCTGTCACTTGGCTGATGCTTCTGGTGATCAATTCCTCCCACTCCTCCTCTGTAACGAAGAGCTTCAGTTCATGAAGTAGCAGAACTTTGTGGAGAAGCACACAGGCCATGGCCTGAAAGACAAAGGGGAGAGAAGAACATGAAACTCTCCAGGGAAGGTGTTAATAATGTAAATACCCCGCTAAAGTAAACAGCTACACACACCATCTAGGGGAGGCCAGTTTACCAAGGCTGCATAGCCTCACCAAACAAGTGTATAACAAACTGATTTGGGTTGGAAGGGACCCTAACGATTATCTCATTCCCACCCCCTGCCAGGGACCAGAACAGGGACAGGAACACCTTCCACTATCCCAGGTTGCTCNGGCTCCTGTCGTGGAATCCCTGAATTGTTTGGGTTGGAAAGGGACCTTACAGCTCCTCTCCTTTCAGCCCCTCTGCCACCTTCCACTAGGACAGGTTGCTCCAATTCCCTTCCAACCTGGCCTTCCAGGGATGGTGCAGCCACAGCTTGTCTGGGCAACCTGTGCCAGGGCCTGCCCACCCTCACAGGGAAGAATTTCTTCCTAATATCCAACCTAAACCTGCCCTCCTTCAGCAAAAGGCTCTGTTTGAAAACATTTTCTAGGTTGTTACAGAGTCACCCCTCAGGAGACAGGGTGGTGGGGTTTGGTTGAATGCACATATATCAGAGAAGGTCAAAGGGGAGTGAAGGGATCATTACAGTTCTAGATTTAGGCACGAATATCCCAAACATGCTTTAGCAGCTGCTCCAAGGGCATCACTGTCAGTCACCCCAAGTTTTCAGGCAGCACCTTCGAGTGACTGCACCCTTTACTGTGCCCTTAACCAATGCAATAGGCACAAATAATAAAAAATAAAAGCTGGCAGGATAGCAAATACTTCATTTCAAAGGAATACTAGATGGGAGCTGCTGTTCAGAGCAGCACTCAGCCTTGCCCTGGAGTCAAACTTGCTCATTAAGCCTCTACATTAACACAGCAATGAAAAGAATGGCCACCAGAAAACCAACAGTAATCTGCAATCTTCTTATATATCCTTTTCTATTCCAGAATTCCTATTTTAAGACTTTCTTAGGTACAAGAGAAAAATGCAGCATTAGTCCAAGGCAAAATAGAGAAATGCACAAAATACAGTAATGAGGATTAGTACAAATAGCTTAGAGGATTTAAGGGGGAATTTTTTTTTTTTTTTTGGTAGCAGCACGGAGCTAGTGAGCAAATTCTACTCATATAAAGAAAAAAATGTTGCCTCTAGCTGCCATCATACAGACCAAAACTGAATGCAGCAAATATCAAAAAATCAGAAGGATTTACAAGAGCTAATCTCATCCAAAGAAAGCAATGGCTGCTGTTCTTCAACCACATATCACAGAAAACAAATGAGCAAAGTTTGTAAAGCTCCTTACGAAAGACATCATTGAGATTAAAAGTCTGAGACTTCAAGGATAAAAGCAACCTGGTGATACCCAACCTGGCCTCCAGGGACCCCTTGGGTCAAACAGAAGCAACCTGAAAAATGTAATAAATAATGAGAATAATTCGTGTTAATATAGAAAATAAAAGATTGTAACAAAAAGGCAAGGGAAGAAGAAATGCCAAAA
>VYZR01098908.1:0-31032 GCA_013400675.1 Oxylabes madagascariensis | reverse complement strand
GAATATTGAAATAAAAAGCATTGCTAAGAAAAAAAAGTTGGAAATTGTACTGGGTTGAACTTCAAAGATTCATTGTTTTGGATGCTCACCAGCAGACCTCTTCATTTTGCAGAATCCACTGAGAGAGGCATGATGACAAGCCAGAGGGCACAGTGCCCTTGGGAAGAGGGACAGGGCTGGAAACCCTGTTCTGTGTGGAGGTTGCTGAGAAATCCTGCAGAGCCACCTGAACTCCTTTCTTGTGCTTCAACTTTNGTTTTTTTATATTTTGCAGCATTAATATATCTTGAGTCCATATGACTGAGAGCCACTAATTTTATCACACCACAGCCACTTCTTCCCCTCTGTGTTTGTTATGCCATTATTAAATACATGGCAATGACCTTGTCTCCGAGCAAACTTTTCCCATTTGATCTACACAAACACCTACTCCTCAAACTGTTGGAGGAGCTGTGTTTGGGAGGCTGAGCACAACACACTTGGGTGGTTCAATCTCTTTTTAAAAACTATCAACTCACTTTTTAAAAACTATCAACTCCCCATGTGTCAGATGGCAAGTCTAATTTAGTAGGCTAGGAAATTGCTCAGAGTTGGAAAATCACTGCAATATGGTTTAGATCTAACTCAGCAAGTCCATCCTACACGCAGGGCTGTTACTGCTCTGGAGCACTTCTCTCCTTGGACAGCTCTCACCAGCAGCTGTGTCTACAGCAAGAATTAAAGTTTATGTGACCTTTTAATTTCCTTATTTCTTCCCAGCAACAGACTAGAATGCTTCCTCCATTACTGAGGATTTGCTACATGATCATCAACACAATCAGCTGAACAGTAGTGAGCAGAATAAATACAGCCCAGATCTCCAGAAACACAATAAAGAGGCAAACAGAAGCTTTTTCATGTTCTGCTTGTGCACACTGAGTATGGTGCAATATAAAGATAACAGGGCAGTGTCTTAATTAATTAATGCCAGTCAATTAATGCCTGGTATCACTATAGATTTGTTTGTGGGCAATGAAGGCCAACTGTCTGCTAGACACTTCTGGCAAAAGACAGAGGCCATTAGAAGGCACCAAGAAGTACAATTAAAAAAAACCTGTATGACGGAAAAATAAACAAACATAAACAGCTCACAGTATGCATGATGCTCCCAAAAGACCCTGCAGGTTCAGTGACAGGGGTCCCACATTGACCTGAAATATATCATGAGCACACCGAGTTCTCAATGCAAATACAAGTGAAAACTCATGCCAGGGGATTTCGAGCACTCAGCTTTAAATGCAGACAGGAGGATCTGAAAAATTTAAACAGACCTTTTAAAATTTTCAACCGTCTCACACAAGTAAGAGAGAAACACAGCTTAGAAAGCAGTTCCCCAGGGAGACACGTTTTGCTGTGGCATCAGACACCTTTCCAAAGAACATCAGAGACTATTTATAGATGCTGTCAATGTCCCCCTGCTCACCAAAGGAAAATGTTTTTTCTGCTCAATCACAGTGCAAGAAACACTCAAAAATGAAAGGTTGGGATGCAATAATCCACATGCACAACCATCCTAAACGTCTGGGAACTAAAAATTTCCACACAAAAATGTAGAGCACTCTGGCTCTGACCCAGCAAAGCATTTAAGCATTCAACTGCTTTCCCTCCAACTGCAGTGGACAGTTTACATATCTAGAGCTAGTTCATGTCACAGGGCTTTGCTGGCTCTTGATGAAATAGATCAAAAACACCCAAGAGCCCACCCATAATTCAGCTTCCCCTTGCACAACACAGACTCTCCCTGACCATCACCTTACACAAAACAAAAACAGGAACAGGACACTGACTGGAGCCAAAGCATGTCAGTTTGATGTAGATTTTCCAGCTGCAAATTATTTCTTTTTACTGAGGAGAGGGAACATACTGAACCAAGGAAGATGAAAAGGATGGATTCTCCAGCACTGCATCCCTTGGATCTCACTGCCTGTGGACAATTCAGGTCTGTCCACCAGTGACACCTCCCCAGAGGACACAGGCACAGGGTGTCTGACCTGTGCCAAGGGACAGAGGATGCTCTGAAGGAAGGGAGCCTTTCACTCATGGCCAATTGCTCAGCTCCCACCAGCTGCCCACCCAGGGCTCATTCCTGATGCAAAGGAGGTAGAGCTGAACTGGTGCTGGTTCTTATCTGGGGAGGTTCATTTTGCTTCATTTCTAGTAACAACTTATGCAAAATGTTCCATAACAAGCTCTTCCTCTACTACCTGCTGGCAGCTATCTGTGAGCACGCAGGCAGGGCACAGTGCATTAATGTGGGGATCCATCCATCTCTCCCAGCATGAAGTGAAATACTCCCAAACACTCACACAGAGGGGTGCTGGCTTCTGAGGCTTTGCAGCACTTTTACTGCTCTTGCTGTATTAAAGTTTAATTATTTTTTAACTTAGATATTTCCATAGAACATAAACTGTTCAGAAGGACAACTGTCAACCAGCCAAGACCTCATTGGCAGGACTTTGGGATCATATTTTACTCTTCTGGTGATGGCAGCTCTGGCACAAACCTGCTTCAGTTCTGTAAAATTATGTCTATATATGTTTGATCCCTTTGGGGAGACTGCCAAAGCACCAAGATTAATTAGCAACTTACCTAAAATACACTCTCTGTTAGATAGATTTTAAAGGGATCCTTGTCACAGACAGCTTTATAAAAACACATTCTGAAATACTAATGAATCTGTATGACATAAGATGACATTTTGAACTCTGTCTCAGTGCCCATTCTCATTTCCACACTAAGTAAAATTACTTTTATTAGTTTCATGACAGCTCTGCACTTACATCAGCTCTGCAGAATTCCAGCCAAATCACAGAAAATAAACTCACTTGATGGACAAATATAGCCTCATTATCCAGCTTCCAGCTACTGCAACATCTTCAATCAATATAGCTTTGAATGTAAATAAGAAGGCAGGAATATATTCAAATTGACGTGTGACCACAGTGCAAAAGTAATTGCAGAGGCTCTTAGCAATTGTGTTGATGTGTACACTCCCAATGCCTTTCCCAAAGGAAAAGAACAAGGGATGGATATGAAACCATATCTGTAAATCCATGGAAAAAGTTTCAGACTAGAAGAGGTTTTAAGTGTCTGCCACGAACAAGATGGAGACAACACCTTACTCCTGGCAGTAGTAACGTTTCATTTATTAGTGCTCATTTCCAAACTGGTTCCCATATTGCTGGCCAACAAGCTGGACTTCCCAGGGAAAAGCACAGCTGTTCCAGGCCAGGCTTCCAGAGAGGCTGTGCCTCAGCCTGTTTCCAGCTGGGAGCTGGCAGGTGCCCCTGCCTGCAGGAGCCTGCATCAGCAGCACACCTGGCTACTGCAGTGCAACCAGCCACACGTTTTCCCTCTTCACCTGATCCTCACGCTCACAGAGAGAGTTTTTAGGGTAGAAACATTAGTTCATGGACTCATCCAGTCCTCATATATGGGAATGGGGGCATAGTGCAGTGAGAGCCTCACCACAATTGCCAGTGCAGCACTGAGGGGCTTGTGCTGCAACAGCATCAGCCCAGGGACAGCCCAGGACAGCACAATTACAGAATTAGATGTTACTGTAGCTCTGCTCATCAGACCAATGCACCTAAAAATAAACCAGGAAGACATTCCTCACCTAAGGCTCAGGAGGGTTCTGGTATGTAGCTGAGTCATGCAATAATCATTAAATTAAACACATCTTGATACCTGGTTTATGCTCCATCAGCACAAACTAAAAAAAACAAGCTTTTGTGCATATTGAAATAGCAACGCTACATCAACTGAAACAGGCACAAGGAAGTAATTTGAAGGTCAAGGTCTCCTAGAAAGTGACTGCAGCAGTAACAATGAATTGTCCTAAGAAAGGAGGAAGTAAGGACTAGCTCACACATTTTTCTCCAAACAGAATTTGAGAGAATATGTTTAGTGCTTGTGGAAGACATCAGGCTGACAGGAACATCCTTCGTCCATGAAACAGCTCCAGTCTCCCTCATTGTGTCAGCACCACACACATTCTGCTGGCTAACTGCACTGCCAGTGAGATCATCTGTGCCAGACACTTAGCACAATTCACTAGCACCAGGACAACTCAAAGGGACAATGCAAGCTCCACGTGTGATGGCTTGTCATTTTCCCATGCCAGTTATCCCTGGGGTCTCTTTCCCCAGCTGCCATTTGTACCCGAGCTGCTCACAGCCCAGGTGTGTGACAGGTTTGTGCCTGGTTACTGCACTCCAGGAATGGCAGCTACACTTCTTCACTCTGGTGTAAGCACCTTGTCTGTAAGGGGAAGTCCTCAGATCTGCCTGGACCTACCAAAAGATTGTGATGTGGGCACTGGCCCCATTCTCCAACCACTGAAGACACTGCTGCAAGGACAAGGTCACACTGTGACTGATTCTTAGGATCTCAGTCCACAGAACTGCATTCAACAACTCAGATTAGACTGCCCTACAAAGTCATTCTTTACCACTTTCTTCCTTTTTTTACTTTAACTTGTAGCACTTCCCCCACACTAAAGGTCCTCTTGAAAACCTTCACAGTTGCTGCTTGCAATCAAGTGATTTTGTATCGTTTTTAGTTACTTCTTTCTACAGCAGAGAACACTACAAGGACACATGGCAGGGATGAGGCAGGCCATATTCTGAGAAGACAGTACAGCCTTAAGTTTATGTTGGTTTAACATACATATGGGATGGCAAGGATCAACAAAAGTTTGTGAAAGGGATCCCAACTGCTACTGTAGAAAAAAAATTAAAAAGCCCACAAACAAAACAAAATAACTCACCCAAACCATCACAAACCACACCAGATTTCTCAGTTCAATAAATGAATGACAACCAAACGCTATTTTTTTTAAAGCCTGAAGCACTTTAACTTTCACACAGGCATGTTTGGGACTTTAACTTCCCACATGAAGAAAGGCAGAGTTTGAAAACAGGCCAGCCAATATCACTGAGCATTCACAGCTCCAGCTGCACAGGCACAATGCATTTGAACTAGCAGAGCACAAGCCACAGGGTCCTGCAGCCAGTGTGGTCCCACAATGGGTGAGAAGTGCAGCTGAGAAGCATGAACTGCCTGGAACAAGGTGGTTTTGCAGATCCACTGTCACACACAGCTTGTATCTTTCTGATGTACAGGTTTAAACAGGTACTAAATTAATTCAGGGTAGGATGACAACCCCGCTTCCTGGTTAAAACATCCCTTGCCTTTGTTCCCCCACTCACAAATAACACCAATCTCTCCATCTCTTTCCTTTTCCAGGGAAACTGCTGCATTACTGTCTCCTGCAGGCATCTGTGCCCCAGTAGTAACATCAGAGGAGCAGAACTTGGCCACAGGTACAAGCTTCACTCTCAGTGAGATCACTGCAAATTCACCTTCCCAGTTTAAAACTTGTTATACAGGTTGAGCTTACTGCTAAGAAATCCTACCAACCCAGTCACTGTGAGCCACACTCAAAACTGCCTTGAGAGCTCTCACCGTCTCCCAAGTGTTGTTTTATCTCTCAAATTACTTCAACATGGAGCTGAACAACCTCACCGCTCCTTACGGCATGTAGGAAGAGTGTCAGAGGAAAAGGGCTGACAATGTCAGTCACACCATCTAAAGTTTTAAAGCTTCCTTTTCTTTTGGTAAATTCTGCATCAAGATGCAACCTTTGAATATCTCCAAAACACCCTACTCCACAGCAAACACCCAGGCCAAAGAAAAGTACCTCCCAGAAAGACATGCAACACCCATCCCATAGCTACAAACACCTCTGTAAAGACACGGCGCTGCTGCTCAGGGTTTGCTGTTCTCCGGGTTTTAGAGGTGACCAGCTGAGGCAGACAGGACAGCACAGAAAGGCAGCAGCAGGACAAGACCCAGCTGCCTGGGTCCTCAGCTACAGCCAACAGCCCATGCAATCCCTCCTTTACAATATTCTTGTACCAACTTCACAGAAGCCATAATTTCCTGTTAATGAGCACTGCCTCTGATGAAATAAATCAGTTTCCACCCAGACACTCCTGCCCCTGAACAGACTGCCCCTGTGCCCTGAACAAATGAATTGACTGAAGTTAACTTTAACATGGCAAAAGGGGGGGAAAAGTATGTGTGAAAGGGCAAGCAAAGTTTTCAGCCAAATCATCCTCATGTCCCATTTTGTGACATAAATGCACGAACACCTGGGCAGCAGGCAGGCAGTGAGGTCCCCAGGACAAATGGCTGGGGCTGGAGAGGCCAGAGTGCTCCTCTCCAAGGCAGTGCCAGCTGAGCAGCATCTGAATGGCTCCTGCATTCCATACAGCCTCTTCTCTGTTATCACTGCCCAGAAACTGAGTTTGAAAGAGCTGCAGCAGCCCACAACAGCAGGCACAGGAACAACAGTTCAGGTTTGCTGTTTCTTGACCAGACCCCAGGCCTTGCTGTACACTGTGTTCTGCAAACCACCCCAGCCAGGCTGGTCCAGGGTAATCACTTAATGATCAAGTTTAACTTCACACTAGGGGCCCCAGCAAGAGCAGAACTTCTTGAAGTAAGAGCTGGGTATGTAGGCCAGTGGCCACAAGATCTTGCTTAGAGGCCCTATAAACATAGGGACCAGTCTGGCTGAGAGGAGGTGTGGAACAGAGCCCCCGCCTCCATGCCGCTCTCACAAACTTCCCAGGTATGTAGGACGAGGAGGAAGGAACAGCCCCCTGACATGCTCTTCACGAATCACTTTTCATTTTGTTCACAACTACCTTAAAGCTCAACCCGAAGGTGCATCTCCTTCTCCCCCAGGCTGGCTGGGACAGTGGCCAGAGCCCCAGGGTTCATTATCAGGCCGACACAGGACAGAGCTGAGCCTCCACCTTCCCATGCAGAGTTTGGTTCTTCCCACCTGGTGTGGCCCGGGGGACACCCTGCTAAAGCTGTCTGCAGAGCCAAGAAGTCAGAATCCCAATGGGATTAGCTGTCCATACAGATGCAGCAGCCATATGCAGAACAATCACCACTAACAATAGGAGTGTTAGAACAGAAATTGAGCTTCCAGTCCCTGGGACTAAGCTAGTTTAATGATTAGAAGCCAATATTCAGGGCTAAAAGTGGAAGACTACCCCACTTGCCTCTCTGTCATCAGGGCTGGCCAAATTCAGAGTATCATGAGACCTTTGGTGTTTTCAGAACTCTTGAGTTAGTACAGCCCTTCTGGAAGCTGAGTCCTTCCACCTCATGTTCCCAGAGGCTGCCAGGGAGAAGTTATCCCCCTGCTTTACCCACATCACTTTGCCATATACACCCACCTAGCTTGACTTCTACTCTACCCACTAGGATACCACCAAAACACACTTGCATTGAGAATCAGTGGAAAAATTTAATTGAAGACCTGACAAACTGGACATTTGATGCTGGGAAGCCAGAATTCCTGAAAAGGAAGCACTGTATAAAAAATGTAAAGCTGCAACTCCCAGCTCCACAGGCTTTCCTGAGCTCACTCTCCATGTGCCTTTGTTTGAACAGCAGTATATCCATGTTCTGTACCCAGCTCCCACACACTCCACATGTCCTCCCCTACTCCTCCCACCCACAGGCAAACAGGCTCTGCAAACAAAGCTCGAGCAGCTTTGTGGAAGCCCTGGTAGAAGGACAATGCTATTCCCTGTGGAGAAGCAAAGATACCCACATAATGGAGCTGTCTGCTTGGGATGCTGTTCTGGTCTCCTGAGGATGGAATCAAGTGTGTGCCTTACAATTAATTTGTTATTTGTGTAACACATCCTTATTACCATCCACGGAAATTATTAATAGCTCAAGTCACTTTTTTTTTTTTTTTGTCTTCTTTAAATCAAAGCCATTCCTGTTGGGTAAAACAGTCTGAACTGCAATTTACACTGACAAAGTAAAGCAGCCTTACTGTAAACACATACCTACCCCTTCGCATTCCCTCCAATGATCAGAAACAATAAAACAGCTATTTATGAAACACAAAGATCAATCTAGGATGCACTTCTGCAGGGGACAGACACAGGGAACAGCTGGGGGGTGGGAAAGTTTGAGACAGTGCTACTGGCCTAGAGGGGTTTTGGTTATTAACTGTGTGGAAGGCCCCCCCACTGCAGTGAAAATCCAGACAGGCCTCATTCCCTGCTCCAGCAACACTGAGCTGTGCACTCACCCTGCAATGTTTTATTGATAAGGCTCCACTAATTTTGTGTTAGTCAGGCACAGGCAACCAACCATCAAAAATCAGATCTGTGGTACAGGTGGTTTTAAACTAAACACAGCAGCACATGGACTGTAAAATGCAGGACAGCCAGCAAGGCACAGAACAGACTCAAGAACCTGACCTCAGGTAGCACAAGGAGGCAGGGACTACAGCATACTCCACTAATACTGAGGAACATCTTATCAAGAAGGAAGTAATCAAGGAATAAGCAACTGGAGTCAACCCCTACCACAATCAGGCCTCAATCCTGAAAGCTGCAGGCAGTTTTTAAAGGAGATGCCACCAAAGAACCCCTGTGATTGTGGATATATTGTGTGGCACTTCCACAACTTCACACACCAGAAGCAGCAAGGCAGGATTTGCAAAAATTCTGCCCCCACCCCGGAAGCCACTTCCAAAATTGGGCAGCCCTAAAAGCACATTATAAACTTATTTAAAATCATCTGAGCTGCCATGTTTAAGTGACTTCTCTGACTGACTGTTACACAGCTTTGTTTGTTTACTTTCATTCTTACCTGCTGATGTTGCCTGGTTGCTGCTGTGACAAACTCAACGAGAGTATTTACTAATGGCTTACACATGATCTGTAAAAAAGAAAGACACAGTCTCTTATTAGCAGTTTGCTGACAGACGGGTTTGTTTTTCAAGCAAAACAGTCTATATTTTACACAGCCTCTTGAGTAAGAAAGTGATACAAGAAAGAGAAGTGTCCAGAAATCAGCAACAGTTTCTTTGAAAATTAACAGCTTTGTTCACACTAGCCCTGAGTGAAATCTTGATCACAACAAAAAGCAACAGCAAAACTCTTCACCTCTCTTCATCTGGAAAAATCAGGCAAGCATTTTTCACCTCCTGTGTTTTGCCAATTGAAAACTTAAGTCTGCATCTGGCTGACACTTTCTGTAGTGTCAATTCTCTTTGTGCAGAGCCCCAGCCCCAGGCAAAGAAGAACATGTTGAGTTGTAGCCAGGTGTGTGTTGGTCTCTTCTCCCAGGGAACAAAAAGACAGGACAAAAGGAAAAGCCCCAAAGTTGCACCAGGGGAGGTTTACATTAGGTATAAGGAAAAATCTCTTCACTGAAAGGGTTGTCAGGCACTGGCACAGGCTGCTCAGGGAAGTGGTTGAGTCACCATCCCTGGAGGTATTTAGAAAGACGTGGATGTGGTGATTTTAAAAGACAATTCTACAAGGAACAGTCGTATGGAATCCAAAGGCTTTAGAAACCTGCAGATGGGATCTTAAGTTTGCTGTCCATGTGGGCAACACACAACCCTGCTCTCCCTCCATTTCTCAAATCTACGTACGAGGCATCGTGGGCTGGTGTCCTAAGAAACCTGGCAAGCAGAGGAACTCTCTCCTGGATGGAGTCCTCAGAGTTTGAAAGCATCCTCTTCCAGTTACACAAGCCTAAATCTCGTCCCACCCTCATGTCAGACATCAATTCTAAAAGGTTTTGAGAAGGGGCTTCTGGCAGCTGTCTCTAGCTTGCCCTGACCTAAAAGCCCCTGAAGAACTGTATGATATTCAGGCTCATGGCCTGTTTCTCAAAAACTGGCTGTCCTCATAGAGGAGACCAGCCCCAGGCATAGGTCAAGCTTGCAGGAAATATATCAAACGTTTCAGACACTTGCACTGTTTGAATACCAGGCTTGGAAATTAGATTCCAATTAGACTTTACTCCTCAGCCTTCTTGGAAGAAAACTGAAAAACTGAGGATGCAGTTAGAGAAGAGCTGGACAGGAGCTACATTGGCTGTTCAAACAAGGTGACCTGTTTTGCCTTTGTGCAAACCTTGCTCATCCATGTTGTCTTGAATACCGGTAAGAAATTAGAGCTTCTTAGGCTATGTTTTAAAGAGCCTGCTGTTCACCCGCTTTCTGCATGCAGTATCCCAGTCCAAACCATAAATAAGATCCTGGCCTCCTGCAATGTTGCTGTAAAAACTGAGTTTAAGAGTCTGAGTAGGTGAAAATCCAAGGAAACCTCACAGCAATTTCCAAAGTCTGCAATAAAGCAGAAAAGTTGCTCTCCCTACTTTCCCCAGAATTATAATCATTCTTTGGAGCCAGCAGAAGACAACAGAGCCCACAGTCAGCAGCACTTACTGGGAAGCGTTTGAAGAGATCATGGAACATGGAGCATGTGAGGGGACTGTTCCGTTTACTGAGGAACTGGGTCAGCGCCTGCTGGTAGACAACAGCCACCTTCTTCACATTCAAACAACCTGGGTTCAAAAGCTGTAGGGGGAAAACCAGAACAAAAGCATTTCCAGTGAAACACAAGAATGAATCACTAACAATGAATAAATTAGGTTTCATCGGTTCTAAGAGGTTTTTCCAACAACTAGTTATGCTTGAGATATGACACAGAACCATGAAGAAACAGCCAAGCGGGCCCCAAATACGCTCTCCCAGGCACTGACAGCCTTGACTATGACCTTGTCACTGAAGGGCAGCACAGCTTCCTAGGAGGATTACACACACTCATGTAGTGTGGGGGCTGAGCTCTAGGTTTGTGGTTGGCATATCTAGTACAGGAAGCTCACAGAGCACTGCAAGCCCATTGTGCTGGGCTGTGCACATGGTGTTCTCTGCTGAAGGGATACTTGTACCTGTAGATTTTAGTGTATGTACACATCTGTATCTACAAACACTTAGCACCTATGTCTAGGACTCCTGGGTACTCAGCAGACAAGCCCAAGCACTGATCAGCGATCCAGCAATCCCAAAATTGTGTCCATGCTCCAATATCCCCCTCTGGTGGGGAACAAGAATCCCAGACACACACACAGACCTGCTCAGGCTACAGGGATCCAAACAAGCAGGAGTCATTGAAGAGCCAAGTGTGGAGCACTGCATCCCAATGTTCCTGACTGTTCTCGTATTGCCAGGGAAGTACTGCTCTTTGGGAAGAGTGAAAAATTAGGGCCCAGGAGGAAAAACTGTAATCTTCACAGCAGTGAGCCTCTGCCCAAGGAATTTTTCCATGGCCCCATGGAAATCTAAAGCCAAGTTAAGGTGGTGTCCGTTCTCAGGTCAAACTACTAGTGCTACTGCAGCTGAACACAGGCTAAAGTGGAACAAGGAAGATGGGTCTTGAAATATGACTTCAGTTTTTCTAGTTGAGTGTCTCTACTTAGCGCTTACTTGACACACGTCTGCAGGGGAAATAACTGATTTCTCCTTTCATGCATATTATTTACTGAAAAAAAATTTCTTCTATAGTTTTTCCATAAATTTGGCTAAAGCATCCTAGTGTCTGCTCTAGCTCCACTTTCCTGCTTATTAAAAAGCTCCAAATTATGCTCACAAAGCAAAGCTCAGTGGAAACACACCACACCTCTGTCTCTGGTTCCCCACTGCAAAACCTCTCTGGCCTCAACACAATGTCAGCATCAGCAGCACCACATGAACCAAGCTGTCATTTCCCTCAAACTGACATCTCATGTCAGCTGCTGGCTCTGTCCCTGCCTGGTCAGGGCCACAGTTCTGCTCCCATTGGAATAAGAGGCTTCCCTGTGAAACTGCACAAGGATGCTGTGAAGCACGCCTCACTCTAGCCTCGAAGTCAAGTATGTTGTTTATATTCCCCCCAGATCTCCCATTTTGTTTTTCTTTCACAAAAGGCCCAGCACTGCACAGGAGCTACTTGGATTAACACCCTCCACCTCTCACTAAGCCCTAGAAACACTGGCTGTCTTTTCAGCCTCCAGTAATACCTCAATGTGTGTAATTTCCATGAGGGAGCTCTGTTTATTCTTCTACCCCACAAGGTGTCAGCAAGATTAAGGCACTAATTCCTGTGCTCATTTTGAGGGGTTCAGAGGCAAGGTCAGGGTCAGCTGGTGAGACTGAGACACTACTTGCTAAGTTTCCAGTGGAGGTGACTGGAGTGGAGTGCCCAATATAAAGGCTCACCATACTCTGAGACCTGTGAAATGCAGCAGAGATAGTAGGTGAAAGTGGATCAGACTAAGGGTCTCAAAAGTAAAGGTCACCTACAGCACAATCATATGAAGTCTCCCTCCAAACAACTACCACCAAAATCAGAGCTGCTCCACACACTCTGCACCCTTCACTCTTCACCTGAGCCCAAACCTCAGGGTAATAAGAGTTTAGGTCTCATCCACCACTGTTCTGTGTCTTCCTGCTCCTCAGCACCCTCTGGAAAAAACCTCAAGAGTGACTGCCAGGGGTTTAATGGAAAAAACAGCAAATCAGGGAGGAGAACAGCACAAATACACGAGGCCTCTTTGGACATCAACCTGGATCCACTGAATCAACAGCCCCTGTGCCTATAGGCAAGCACACACTGCAGGCAGGAGGGTGAGGGCCAGAAAGAATGGGGAACTTTTCAATGTTATGGAAATCAAGTAGACAAGGTACCTGCAAGCAGCAGGCCCAGTGACAATGAACAAGGAAGGCCCTCTCAGCAGAACTAGGCAATGCAGCTTTACTGGCAAAAAACACATCCTGAGGAGCAGCCTCGTGTCTCACCTGGCACGCCTGCTTCGCTGTGCTGTCACTCTGTTTCTCAGGCTCAGGGGGAGGAATAGTTGAGGATGTGTTTCCTTTCAACACTTTGAGCAGGTATAATGAGGCACTATAAAAGAAAAGGGGAGAACACAGCAGTTACCACAGTGCCACTACAAAGCTACCTAAGGGCTGAGGCCAAGCGCTGCAGGCAGCTTACTCTGCAGCAAAGATGGTTATAGAATTTGAGAGGGTCTCTTCTCTCAGTCTAACCCACTCTGGCCAGACCTAAAGACAAAGAAATCTCAGGAAGATGAATCATTTCATTATGTGTCATCAGAGTCAGATATCCCCACTATCAGCCTGGTTTCCTCAAGCTCATGCTTTTGACTGGCACTGCTGGAGGAGTTCTGCACCTTGCCCAGGATTTCTGAGCCTGCACAGCTCCATCAGTGCTGCAGCATGGCCTCAGGCTCAGCTGCCATGTGCTGGAGAACTCAGGTGTATCCATTGGGAGAGCATGCAGACGACCTCTGTGCTTTTGGAGAATGCAGTATTTACTGGGCATTGCTCCACTGAGGACTGCCACTGCTGGGAAGCTGTCAGGGAGCCACGCAGCACACACAGCCAGCCCCACATTGCCAGAAGTTCCACGGTTCCTGCACAGCCATGGGGGACGTGTGCTGCACAGCCAACAATGGCACTGGGTTGACCTTGCAACATGGTACCCAGTGCAGACACTGCTGAGCTGAAAAATCCCAGAGGGAGTATGAAAGTCCTTGTGAAACTGGCTGCATGTCACAAGAGAGCCTGATGGTAAATGGCACTCCTGTTTACACCACAAAACAGCAAGATCATTCGTCTTTCTAACAAATACATATCTGGCTTATCCTAATTTTTCTATATTCTACAGCAAAGGAGAAAATACTGGTATGTACAGTCAGGACTCATTTGCTACTGCTCTCATTGTGCTATCATGGAGACAGTAAACACATTTAAAGAACAATCATCACAGGTTGACTAGGAATTACACTCATCCCCCACTGAATCACACACACTGCACTACTCCCAGAGGAAGCACTTCCCACCAGCAGCAGCAACACTGTACCAGATCATTTCTGTATCACAGAAGCTATAGAATAGACAATCACCAAAAAACAGACGTTTGAAAATGCTTCAGACTGCCAGGACTGACTTCTGTAAGACAGATGCTGGCATCAAGCCTTCTACAAGGCTCTTGCTTCCCAGAGCTCTTAACACACAACATCATGCCTGCTCAGATCTCACAGCATCAGTAGAGATGCTCCTTATGAACACTCACCTGAAGTAATAGAGAGCCACTGCAGAGTCGCTGTGCTTGCAGGCTTTCTCGACAAGTCTCTGCACTAGAGCATGCACATCTTCTTGCAGGGAGGCCACTCTCTTGCAGTACTGCTTACTGCGGCACAGCGAGTTCCTGCACAGCATTAAAACAAATCCAAAGCCATTACTACAGAGAGAGCTCTGGGGAACAGATGGCCAGGAACAGTTACCACTTCATCAGGGTGACTGAGAACAAAACCAGAACACAGTGAGTGATAACAAACAGTGCTAGCTGTGGGCAGCACATGGCTGTGGCAAGAAGGATGAAGACACTCAACACTCTTCACCTTCAAGCACAAATTTAGGCATCAGAGCCAACTTTCCTGCAGAGCTCCTACAAAGGGGACTGACTACCTCAAACCTTGTTACTTCACAACTGCTTCTCAACTGGGGCAGGAGAGCAGCACTGAAAATGCTTCAGAGAGTGCTGAGGATGTCAAGAAGGGGTGCACAGAGGACACATGGGATACATCATGCCTTATGTCTGTCTAGATGGTATCATCCTTCACTTCTGGCCCTGAACAGAAAATCTGCACTCTGCCTGTCTCAGAAACAACTTGTTGAGAGTTTGTTCCAGCCACAGCAGCAACTCTGTAAGCCTCGGGAGTTGTTGCATGGTCTGACTCAGAGGTCAGAGGCCCATGGAGGTATTCAATGACATGGCTCCATATCTGCAATGCCTGTGTTTGTTCTTGAGGCTTCCAACTGCAAACAGGTTTGACACTTCAAGTTCTTTAGCCTAGAAAATCCAGACCCTAATTCCTTTCCTGCAGGTGATGACTAAGCACAGTGCGTGTGCATGGTGCTGATAATCTAACCCACACAATCTCTAAGCACAGCAATTGCCTTCAACCTTAGAAAGACCAGCTCCTGGTGTTCAACCAATACCACAGCTCTTTATCAAAAGCCATTGTCTATTATCTGGCAGTCTTAAGACACTTACTTGAATATATTAGCTGTTTTCTGGAGGAAGTCGAGCTCCTGTTTGTCAGAGTCTGAGCTCATGCACTGTTCAATCAATTGAAGCAGGGGCTCAATGACATCAAATACCAAGGGGTTCTCTGCTTGCTTAACCAGGAACACATCAACCAGATCCAACACCTGCAAACACAGTTATCAATGTGAGGAGACAGGGAAACAAGATGGATTTACCCAGAGCACCTACCAGTAGGCTGTGGAGCAGCTGGAGGGGGCTGAAGAAAATTATTTACAGCTGAGATCTATACACATTCTGGTGTCATTTCTACTGTTAGGGCATGGGAAACTGAAAATTAAAATTTGAAACTGAAGATTAAGAGCTGTCTGTTGGTTCCAACTCCATTTTGTGCAGTGACACCATTTAGAAAGAACAGTTACAAGAATCAGTGTCACCTGGCCAGACCTGCAGTCACTCTAACCTGGCACAGGTCCCTGTTAGCACCACTGCCTGACAGCTCTCACCCCTGCAAGCCCCTCTTGAATTACAGAGAGTGCACTAGCACAAAATCAGTTTTTATAGAACAGCATCAGAAGGGAAATGCAGCAGAGCCACTGGCTCACTTCGCTATTCAGCCTTGGCTGATCTGACTCCTGGCTCCCAGTTCTGCCTGGGAGCAGCTGGAGCTGTCCCTGCATGCTGGAATGTCCCAGAAGGTCGATGCTGACACCAGGCGGCCTGAACTCAGCATTACAGTCACAACCAGCCAGGGGGTTTATCAAAACCCCTCCGATTTTACCCGCATAGCAAGCCAAAAAAAACTAATGTTGCAAAATGACACGAGGCATTTTATGCATGTCTCATTAAGGAACACCAAGCTCGTCCAGATAAAAAAAACTTGACAGACATCTTTGGGTAGCCATGGGAAAGGATCTTATCAATTTAAGCATTTCAGATCAGCAAATGAAAACCACGGTGCACTTTTTGACAGCACAATCCTGGTTTTCAAACAGGCCTGTGAAGCTCCAGTCACCCAAGAGGGCTGTGCCAGGTGCTGTACAAAGCCAGAACAATCCAGGCCCAGCTCCCAGGAGCTCATGACATATGTGAATGTCCAAGCTGTTTAGTGTTAGGTAGCTCACTACATGCATAGGCTTCCATTAACATGCTACTAAGCCAGAGCTCTTCACACCAAACACCTCTCTCCCACCTTAGCCTTGAAATCCCTCCGTAGGATCTTCTCCTTCCGTATTCTGTCTTTCTCATCTTTCTTCGCCTGGATCCGTTTCTGCTGCTCAGCAAAAAGGGCTGAGATGTTCTTGTCAAGAGCCATCATAGCCTCATCATCCAGCTCTTCATCACTCTTATCTCCTTCCTTTTGTTTTCAGAAGAGAAAACCCAACACATCAACCCATACAGTTCATAAAGACAGTGGGAAGGGAACCAGAGCCAAGACCAGACTCAAGCAGGGATGTAGCTAACCCAGAATAATACTGTTGGGAGGAACACAGATGCTCAGACCCATGAGAAATCTCACTTATATTTCCCATCAGGAAATCTGGCTGCACAGCACTAACATGTAGAGAGGCTCAGTAGAGGAAAGAGGCTGAGGTTTTGACCTGACTCCCTCTGTGCTGCTCCTCCTTCAGTTTTACATTCAGTAAAGAGGTTCATATGTTGCTATGTCTGCCAACCTTCATTGGAATCATTAAACCAAACTCTACCACTGCTATAGTAAGTCTCCAGAGTGGCCTTCAGGGAACACTCCTCCTCACAGGCCAGCCAACATACATAACAGTATCTCAGTGCTTTAGTTCACATCAATCTCATTTATTACAGGCAGGAGCACCAGCTCTGTCAGGCTAGACTGAACAAGCTAAAGTGCTCAAGACAAACAATAAATGAAAGGACAAGTGACTTATTCCCACAGCTCACCTAAGACCCTGAGCTGTTTCAAGTGCCACACAAAGATGGCTGCAAGGGCTGAGATTGCATGAGTTCAGGCAGGATGAGGGTTACTAGATCATCTCTCACCATCCCAACCTCCTGGTATCTGTATCAAGGTAGGCAGCGAAAACATACCAAGGTATTCCCTGCTTGGAGAACTTTCATCAGCTGACTGCGAAAATTTTCATCAACTTCTTCATTCTCCTCATCTCCAGTGTCAGTGCTGTCTTCATCCGAGGAGTCCTCGCTTCCTTCTTCATCCTAAGGAAGGAAAGTTCATCTCCTGAGTCCACCATACAAGCCCAACTCAATTCTCAGATGTGTCATTGCTCAGAAATAAAACCCCAACCCTGCCCTCCCCTACTGCCTTCCTTCTAGCCCTCAGATCCAAGTACAGACACCTCAGATAATGGGGTACCAGGTCTCCACAAGAGCTAAAAGTGGAATATAATACAGACTTCTCCATCATATTAAATAAGTATCAAAGAGAAGCTTCCAAGGAACAGCTCCCATCTGACCCTTCTCTCTGCTGATGCCTGTAATGCTTCGTGACTTGAATCTCTACAGTCCTTAAAAACGTGAGATCTGGATTCCAGCTGGCTGTGCATCGTCTGTGGCTGCAAAAAGGAGAGGCCTGTGCTCATTTTAGGATGCAGCTATTTCTTCTCAGAAAGGCATCTCTTCAACCAGCCAAACCTACAAGAGCAGGCCAAGAGACTCAAGCGTGCACTTCCAACAAGCCATTTGTGTGTTGCACTTTTAAAATAAACCTTAATAGACTGACAGCCGTTTTCCTCAAATAGAGAAATGATGCTGATCTATTAACACAGTTCAGGGGAAACATTAAACATTGAGGACATGAAGAGTGTTTGTCACTGGCAATGGCACAATTACCGTGTCCTGTGCAGATTTGGTCTTTTTGTTCGATTCTTCCATCACAACGACTGCACTTTCTTCATTTTGCTCTTGGTTAGGGTCAAAAACCTACAAAAAAAAGAGACTTGCATTTTTTCAGTGTTTTGTTTTAAAGCATTTCTTGTGTACAACAGACAGAAATTTCAGCACAGTAAACAGAATTTTAAGTAATAGCATTAACTTTCTGCTTGTTAACATGACAAGTTCTTTCTGTAAGTAACAAAAAAGGTGGAGAAAACTGGAGAGGTTGGTGGCATCACACATCTTGGTTTCTTACAAATGAAGTATTAGGTTCATCACAAAGAACCTGACAGTCCATCTTTGCAATCCACATATTTTCTCAGCAGGCATCACCTTTCTTAATGGTATGATCACTTCAGATTTTTAGTGTCACTTATTTTTAGCACCTCTATGAAAAAAGCACCTTTCTAGAAAAAATTAAATGTTACCATTTATACTCACATATAAAATCTACCAGTTATATAAACTGACCCAGGAATTTCTTCAGCCTGAAACTACCAAATAATACTGCTTAAATTTAGCAGATCTCAGGCTCCTAGAAAATAAAACCAAACTCCAAAAAAAGCCCCAGCTCTCTCTAAACTACAGTTCAAATTCAGTAGCACACATCATCAGACATTTCCTAATTCAAGTAGACTTTAAATTAAACCCAAAATCAAGACATGCTTACACATACATCTGCTAGGGACAAACCAGGCAAACAGTACAAGGCCCAACTACTGCCTCACTTACATCCAGGATCAGCTGCAAGCCCCTCTTGGTCAGGTTAGGGCATATCCACACAAACACGCTCTTGGAAATCCGACGTAAGAGGAGGCTAGGCTGGGCAAGGAGGGAGAGAAGGATTTCCACCATCACCTCAACCCATCCTGGCTCCGAGTTGTCTGCACAGGAACAAACAATGACAGGAAGAGGCATTGGTATATCAGTAACAAACTACAGAAAAAATCACCAAGGAATAAAAAATAAAACTGTCCTTCTAGCTGACCCTTAAAAGTACCCACTCAGCAACACAGACCAGAAGGCAGGGAGGGAGAAACCACAGGGAGAAACACACTTGAAATGGTCTTTTGACCACTGCAAAGGCTTACCAGGTAACTAAAGCTACTATTTATTAAATCATTACATTAGGTTAGCACTTCTGCAAGTCGTGTGACACCTACTTGGCCACATTAAAGCAATCAGCAAAAGTACATGCATTTTATAGTGTTTCCAGTGAAATCAGACGTCACAGCAGCCCATGAAAAGTGATGGCATTTGAAATTTGTCCTTTATTCCAAAAGTTTGGGAATCCTGCTCTACAACCAACCAAACCACCAAAGAATTACACCTTTTATTTTCACAGTGCCCTCAAACTGATTTACACAGATTTCAGGAGAAGACCACAGCTGGAGAGGAAATCAAAAGATGGAGCCAAGTTTCTTCCTGGTCAAGTCCCAACCTAGAGGGTCCACAGGCCCTCAAAAAGGATCAGCCTCCATCTCCAAACATGCTGTGTATACACAGGGGACACATTCAGTTGGCTCAGAACTCAAGCTAAGAAGAAAACATGTTTCATGCCTGCTGGGTGTTGGAGCCCACAGCTTTGCCAGGCAGACACCACCAGCTCACCACCAGCCACGGCCCACACAGAACAGTGACTCAAGGAGAATGAATTCCCTTGGAGTGCTCACCCAGACAAGGGCAGCTGTGGAGCTCAGCTCTCCTTTCCAAGGCACACGGGAACCCAACCCACTGACAGTGCAGACAGAGAGCTGGAGCAGAAGACTTAGAATGGCACGGAAAGAGAATGAAGAAGAGATTCTCCTGAGGATAAGTGCATCAAGCCAGAACCAGTGCAGAGTGCTTCACTAATGCAGAACTGCTGTCTTCTGTCTTTGACAGACCACTAACAATCCCACTCCCTTTCTTTCTGCAGGAAGGACTCACCAGTCTTCTTCTTCTTCTTGGCTTCTTTGCTGAATGCCCTCTCTGTGCAGTTCAGAAGGTCACTCAGAACATCCACTGTTTCAGACTGATTCTGTTTGATCACAAGCAGACAATAAACAGGCTCACAACTCCTCACTACCAACAACAGGAGGAATATGCTCTAAATCTAAGGACCACTCTAAACAGGTACAAATACTACAATCAACCACAACAACTCTTTTGGAGGAAAAAACCCCATGAAATTAAGTAAAAATTGCTCCAGTCAGCAGCAAATCAAGGGTAGAACTAATGCTTAGGCCAAGCTTTGCCCACTACACGTCTACAGGCAGTGTAAGAATCACAGTTTATTAGCTGCCAGTTGCCCATTTTCAGAAGCCAGAGGTTATGAGAGGCTCTCTGAATCTCTCAGAAGTTCTGAGAGGATCTCTGAACACAGAGAAACTCCCCATCTCGGTGTTCAGAAAGCCCAGCTATCAGCCTATTTTATACTACAGAAATATTCCTCAGAGATCTTACCTTGAAAAGATGAATGGCCATTGAAAGCAGAAGTTGTTGGAAAGCGCCAACTTTGGCACTGTCTGATTTGTTTTCCTTCTTCTGCAGATTCTTCACAGACTGAAGTGTTCTGAGGAAAGAAACCTCTTTGAGTTTTTCACAACTACAACAGCAAATCATCTTGTATGACCAGACTAAAAATGTGACCAAAACTCTGGAACTGTTTTGCATACTTAACATTTCATTTACTGGCATTGGATACTCTTTTAGTACACAATCTTAACCCAATATTAGTATCTCACTGAATGTGGGTTATAAAAAAACCGCACTTGTGCACAGACTACATTCCTAATACCACAGCCAAGGACCTTTATGGGGAATCAAACCCAGAAAAGAGTCATTGAGAAGTTTGTACAGGCATTATTAAGAGAAAAGATGACTGTAACAATCATGTTTGGGAGAAGGACTATGAGCAAAAATAGGAAAGGACATGGCTATCACACAGTCAACACACAGAAGGAAGAGGAAGAAAGGAATCGAGTGAAAAGAAACAGAGACACTCTGAAACCCAGCCATGGGTGCAGGATACTCAAAGGGAAGAAAAAGAACTGCCACTGCCTATGAATTGGCAGTGCTACAGCAACCAAAAGAGCAGGAGGCAAAGAGAATACAACATCTCTTTTACTGCCCTAAAGAGAAACCAAGACCAGGGCTTTCCCACCTTTCTCACTTCAGCAACCCAGCACCCAGTTTCCCAAGCATCTCACCTCTCCCAGATATCCCTCTGTTCCTTGGTAAAAGGTTTCACAGCTTTGACATGCTCACTGGAGAGCAGCTTGTTGGCATACTCAGTGAGGAGAAAGATCCACAGCTTCCCATCCGCAGTCATACCACGGACGTGCTTCCCTCTCAAGGCTGCAGCCTCTGCTGCATCCCCCAAAACAGGCAGGGTGTTTAACGTCTGAAGTAACCTGCAAAGAAAGAAAGCCACCATGTTACTGTCAGAGGAACCAAATGGCCTGCTCCCACCTTCCAAAATAATACCCACCAGCAAAGCGCTCTCATCCCAGAGCTCTGGTCACTCACTGCAGCCCAAAGTGACAGTGCCCAACTTTCAACCCACACATGTAGCCAAGACAGTAGTGTAGAGCTCATTATCTTGGTGGCCCCAAGCCATCTGGTGGTCTCAAGGACACTATAAATCTCAGTTGTTTCTCACTCTGTGTTCCACCATGTCCTCTGCTTTCCTTCTACTGAGGTTTGGCAATTATCTAAAAACATCTATTACCAACTCTATCTTCCTGAGTACAGGGAGGGCTGTGGAGTCACCAGCACCTCTCACAGAGAGTGGACAGAAAGCCAACAGCCACCAGCACAAACCCAGCACCTTCCTCTTGGGTCCTTCCCCTTCCAGCTTGCAACAGAGGCAATGGAAATATTATGGGAAAAAGCAGTATGAGCTCAACTCCACACCTGCCATATCATCTCACATGTACTCATCAAATTTGCCATGGACAAAACATGGATCTTTGAAAAATCCATCTCCTTAAAAAAAGTCATTTCCTGGTGCTGGAGTCAAAGAAATGCTCCAATAGCAGCCTACCATTCCGAACTTCTTGCCATTCACAAGCTGATCTTATCCTCAGGAAAAAGGAGAAATTTCCAAGCTTAAAGCATGCAATCAAATCCTTACCCAAAGAAGTAGTTTTCTATCTCCATATGATCGCGTTCATTTAGGGGCTCTGATAGAAGGACACTAGCCTCAGCTATCTGGGAATTCTTCTTTTTAGCAACAAAGAAAGCATGGAAGAAGCAAAACCTAGAATAGACAGAAATATGAAAAAAATTAAAACCCAAATTGGTCACAACAAAGCAAAATCAGCACATGCATATAAACCAAACAGCTCCATGTTCAAGGAAGTCCAAGCACTGAAAAAAGCCACCATTTACAATGAGACTGTTTTCTCAAGATACACAGGGTAAAGAAGAGAAAAAAATGCTCAGGACTTCACAAAAGTGAAGCACCAACACGTAAGGCCACAAAACACAATACTAAGACCATCATACTCTCCAAGACGCTTTAAGTGACAGATAAATACTTATTAAGACCTGATGTTAAAAATAGTATCTTCAAGCAGTTTAGGCAAGCAGGAATGGAAAATTTATTGAAAAGAAATGGGACTAATGTGATTTTAAGTGCCAACTACTTACGACACAGGTTAGTCCAATTATGCAGAAGGTATTTTGAAAACAAAACCTAGTCTCCTAAATGATTTATTATGGAGCATTTCCACTATTGGATTTGCCCAATGTCATGGGGACAGCTTATCTGGAATACTGCTGTTGAGCTACACAGAATTATCCCAAGCACATGTGTCTTTACATCAGTCTCACCTGGCAATGTCCATCACAAGGCTCTCTTCTTTTTTTGTTGCACTTTCAGTGATAGCCAGTCGGTGGATGATCCATCTTCTCAATCGAGAAGTCTTCTGTTGTGCTCTTTGAATAAGAAAGTGGGCACAATCAGCAGTTTGAGCATTAACTCAACATAAATACACACTGCACAATTCAGTGCATCAAGAAGTGACTTGCAGATGTTCAGAGGTTTTACACTAAAATTGGCAAAGTTATGTAGTAACAAAGCGACAGGTACGAAAGAAGAGATATAATCTTCTCAAGTTTGCTTTTTACTATGTAAAAGGCAATCTATTTACCCCACAGAGAGTCTGCAGATAAACTAAAAGCACTTCAAGAATTGCAGCAGTCAGTAGAGTGAGGTTTATAGGCACCAGGTAACACATAACCTGGCCTGAATGCCAGTGTGTCTAATACACAGATAAAAGAGGGGCAGAATTCCTACAAAGACCTGAGAAGCTGTAGTGAAAGAGGAAACCACTGGACATGTTCTCCAAAGCAACTGTCAGGGCTAGAAAAAGAAGAGAAAAGGCTCTTTTGGTGATCCAGTCTGCTTTGGGCAGGCCAGCTGGTTCTCAATATATTTTGCAGAACTGATTTTTATCCCAGCAAAACAGTCAGATGCTGGGGCTAAACTTTCTGAGAGAGGAAATAAACAATTGTCAGCTCACGGCAAGGGAATCAACAAATGTTGAGAGAAAGGTGCAATGTACTCACGTGTCTGCATTTTCCCGGTTCTGTTTTTGCCGGTTACTTGAGAAGTCTAAACAACAGTCCAAGTCTGGCCTGAGGAACATGTCTTTGAGCCAGCAGACGTATTTTTGCAAGGCCACTGCCTGCAGGTGCCTGACTACCCTGGAAGCACTCAACAACACTGGCTTCCCTTGATTGGTAAGGGTAGAGAAGCCCATCATCACAGCCAGTTGCCTTTCAGGGTCATCACAGCCACTCAGAAATGCATCTATATATCCTTCCATTTCTGCAAACTTAAATCCCTGTGGAGACTGAAAAACACGGTCAAAGCAGCAGGTCAAGAACTTCACACTCAGTCTGAATGGCTCTGTAAATACAAATCATAGAATCATAGAACGGCCTGGGTTGGAAGGGACCTCAAAGCTCATCTCATTCCCAGTCCCCTGCCATGGGCCTGAAGGGACAACTTCCACTAGATCAGATTGCTCCAAGCCCCGTCCAACCTGGCCTTGAATATTTGCAGTGTAAATCACACAAAAGAATTTGGCTGCAGTAAGTAAATTAAAGTCATGTGCCTGAATATTTGTCCTAAGGCTTACAGTCAGTCATCAATTTCACCTCATGGTCTTCCTCTCACAGCAGCAGCCACTGTAAGCAACCACAGAATCCTGCCATGTACCAAATTCAGCCCTGTAATTTGCACCTTCCAGAATAGTGAGGCTTCAGCAGGATGGACCACATGCTGGCCAGTGCAACTAAGCTCCCAGGCTGATCAACTCTCTATTTTGGGTGAAAGTTGCAGGACATTTCTCACATAATCTGCCTTAGAGTTCCCCTAGATTTGGAAACTCCTCACCATCAATTCCAGTCTCATCTGGCAGCCCTGGAGTCCGCTGACCTATGGGGCTTAGAAAATTGCCACCTCCTCTCCTTGGCGTCTCAGAAGCATTGAGGCATTCTGAAAGGAGGGAGAGTTGATATCTTTAAGCTAAAACTCATCCTGAGCTATCCTGAGGTGTGGCTGTTTCGTGCTAAGCCTTATCTTCGGTCCTGCACTGCCCCACAAGGCATACAGCTGGCAGGCTGCTGGCCCTGGACACTGCCCAGCAGCACAGAGACCACCAGGACATGTCCATTCCACCATGCACCCCATTCCCTTACAGTTTTTAACAGCCCACAGTGTTCAATCCCATTCAACTTGTTCTAGAAAAAAATAAATGCTTAACTGGAGAAATCTTGAAGAGGTGGTCTCATTCCAAAAGTCTAACACATCTTTTTTTTAAATTAATGAAAACAACTTGTTTTGTCTACTGTCACATTCAATACAGTGATCTGGCAGGAGCAGAAACAGTAACAAAAGTCTAGGGAACACTGTTCTTTTAAATAAAGGGGCTATAAACTTATAATTAACTACAAATCCATCCAATTATAACATAAATATCCCTGAAAGAAATCTCATAGAAAACACAGCTTAGCAAGCTCCTGCTTCCACTGTTGGAGAACTCAACACTTGTGCATCAATATGAAAACTGGGAGAAAAACTCCAGGAAAGACACTGTAAACAGGCTAATAGCTCACAACAGGGGGGTCCATCAATCACCTCTCAAGAAAAGCAAATTAGGTTTATTTGCTCCCTTGTTGATAAAAAAGTGGAATCAGGTGGATAACTGCCAGTAAATACCAGACTCCAGCTTTGTCTAGTTCCATCTCCAACGGTCACCAGAATCCCATAGGGAAGTACAAGGTCATAGCATTTACTTCTCGAAACAAACAACCCATGTCAAGAAACAAAACAAACCCCAAAACCAGAATCAAATTCAAATTAAAATCTTTTCTACTCTTTCATCATCAACAATATTAGGAGCTTCTTCCATTTAGTATCATTGTCTTCAGGGGATTTGTACATTTCAGACAGGAACCAAATAAAAAAAAATTCTATGCACATGGAAGAATATAGCCTCATCTACTGTGCAACAAGCACAAAAAGTAAGAAACAGGAAAACTACTAAGCCAGTGGATACATCCTGGAGAAAGCTGGTCCATGTAGGGAGGCAGCATGGTATTGTAGTATTTGCAGAGGAAACTCACTCACCTATGGCTGCTCTGATAACAGAACAGAAAGATCACACAGACCTATCTCTCCCAAGAGACAATAACTATTTTCAGGCACACACGGGGAGGTTTGGGATCGTGTTACCACAAAAAGCCAAGCTAAAAGCCATTTTTAACAGTATTCCCCTTTTACTTTTCCTCTGTTTATTGCAGGGTTGTGTTGTTTGCTGGCTTCCCAGTAGGGAAAGAGGAAGAGGAGCTCCAAAATCCAATTCCAAATAAATGTTGTGCTTAAACCTCAGATGTGCTTATTGAAACAAGCACTAACAAACAAAAGCACGAGTTGTCCCTTTTTGTCTTTGCCTTCCAATGTTGATGCGACACCCAGCACAATGATAAACAAAAAGGAGCTTCTGGACACACAAAAGCAAAGGGACTGTTAAAGGACAACACATGACACCGTCAATTTGCTGAGGGCTGCCCTTCCTCTGCTTCCCCCATCATGAGAGCTTTCCTGGCAGCAGCAATGAAAGCAGGTGGGGCAGTGCTGAACAGTTTCCATACCCTTAAAATAGGCAATGACAATTAAGCACAGGCTATACTCAGTCCACGGCAACCAGTGGTCATACAGTAACCTTGCTTTTAGTAAGAGTTCAAGGTCTAAAATTACATCAACTTTTTTTGTACAAGATAATTTGAAACTAGGAGTGGGGCAGAGACAACTTGTGCTCAAGACATGGCCCTGGGCTTGTTCAAAGACCTACCTGAGTGGCCACCACGTGTTCTCCATAGTGCAGCATCACCTTCCCTTTGAGAACCACCTGCAGCTGCTCCATGGACAGCAAGGGGAGAGCACTGCCCAGCAATCGGTAGCACATGTAACTGAGTGGGAACAAAGAACATTCCCTCAGGCTAAAGCACAGCAGTACAGCCACACACAGGGGTGAGACAGAGAGAAGTGCTGGGGCAGGGTCCAGGAGCATGCAGGGAGATGGAAGTCAAAACCTCTGGGTCAAGCAACAGAATTGTAACATGGGAGACAACAAACAGTGTATGTTAAAACAAACCTCACAGGTCCTGATTTCTCCTTCAATAGCCCGTTCTCCACAACTTCATTCCAGAACAGTTCAAAGGCACCTTCCTTCAGTGCAACTTGTAGCAAATCAAATGCTACACTGGGCAATTTCTTGTCTTCCTTCTCAGATTTGGCAGCACTTTTCAGAAGCTCTACAAGTCTAGAAGAAGAAATAAAATAATGTGAGAGATCTGACATGAAAGGGAACTGCTGAAGGTCAAATTCATCCTGCTAAAAGATAGAGAACGTTTCTCAAAAACTGCAGGCTGTGCCTCCTGGGAGAAATGACGCAAATATAACTTGGGAACCTGCACAACAATTAACAGCTCACCCTTAGCAGCACCTGCAGTAGCAAATACAAGCAGGAATCAGAATCGCAGCCACATTTCTCTCACTGCTAGCCAAGAGGAAAATAATGCTCATTTAAACCTCCTTATTTAAGAACTTACCTGGAAATATTTTCCTTATTTACAACAGTAGGTGAGCCAAACAGTTTCTTCAGCTTTTTAGGTTTCAGAACACTAGGGAATTTCTGCATACCCACAAGCAAAAGGTGCAGGTTCTCTGGAGATGTGAAGGCTGAAGAGAGGTCACCTTGCAAGATGTCAAACAGGACCTCCTCAAACACAGTTTCAGGAACCTAGACAGGGAACGAGGGTGAGAGCATATGAGAAATACCTGAGTGCATTTTACTAACTTGCAGTGAAATAAGTACATTACATTGGAGGACATTTTACTAAAAGCTTGCAGTGTTCTGGAAACTCTAGAAATTGTCTTTATGGTGACACAACAAAAAATAAATAATGGATGTGTCCATGACTGCCAGACAGTCCCAGGTGCTTAACCATGGGGAGTAGGACAGTATGCTGTCATAAGACAGCAATTCTGGTCAACTGACTCCAGGTGCAATTGTCCTCTTGCTGACTTGACTGCTCTGCCTGTACAACCCAGGGACAAGGAAACTCTCTATCTGCACGTCTTCATGCCTACAAATAACACCCACTTTTAAGAAGGAAATAAACTCTTTTCTTTTACTACATACTCAAAGTTCTTTACTCCTTGTCCCTACATCATTTCATTCCCAACAGCCCAAAATTCAACCTTGGGCCCAAGCTTGGTGCATTAAAAAAGGAGTTTTTTGCTCTTCAGAGTTTTCAGCATACATCTGTTCAAAAGAGCAGATGGTCTAACACATCATCCAAACAAGTGAAATGGGAAACAACAGACTGTGGGATTGACCATGATGAAGTCAAACTAAGCTAAGCCAGAGCACCCTTTCCAGAATACAAGCATCTGCCCACAGGCAATATAGGGACAGCTTCCATAGTTTACACTCACTCTTCCACACCCCCTATAACTTCCAGCTATGAACAAACCAAAGCAAAAGCTGACCCCAAAGCCAAGCCCTCTCTTCCTCCCGCCCCACCAACCCTCAACCCCACATGCTGTGCCTGTACCTCAGAGGTGATGTCAATCAGAGTTCTGTGTGGCAGATCTCTGAGGTGTGTTTGCTGATTTGTCAGCTGCTGGAGAAGCTGGATGCTCTCCAGCAGAGCTTTCCGGTCCTAGAAAGGAAAGACAGGCCAAAACCAGAGGACATATATCAGAAACTAAGCTGAAGGCCCAGGTAAAAATCCACTCTTTAGATGTTTACGCCTACTTGTAATAAGAAACACGCAATTGTTTCTTGAGAGGCCACTCAGCTTTTTCCAAAATCATGTTTTCCAGCTGGATATAACAACAGATCCCTTCCTTCCAGGAGAGGTAGGAACCTCCTGTGCTATTTGACACAGCTGCTACATTCTGCTCAGGAACAGACATTAACAAGGCACAAAGAGTCCATGGATGATGCAAGAGAAATGAACTAAACTTGATGCTTCAAGTGGCACTGCATTGATTGCCCAGTGATCCAGCCTTTCTGTGTCAATCCTCTTTCCATACCAGAAGCCCCAGAACCAGAACTGACACACCTGACAGCAGTGTTACCTTCACGAGCCGCCCAGACTGGAACAGAGCCATAACTCCAAAGAAGTTCCCAAAAGCAGCATTTCTCACGAGTTTCTGAGAGGAACAAAAAAATTAAAAGTCTACTTTCCTGAGAGGCTAGATTTTACATGCAGCCACATGATTAACAGAGTAAGACAGCAGGAAGATCCAGCCTTGAACACCCCACTATGGGAAGAAAACATATGGAAAAGCAACCCCCTGCACAATGTTTAACTGTCCTAGAGTACCTCCTCATCACACTGACAAATCTCACCTAAAACAGGGCCAGATGACAATGTCATCAACTTCCAACTTTTAGAGGTATTTGTTATTTCATTACAGTCACTTGCTTTAACAAGAACTCCAAAACTACACTATACAGCAAGACTCCAAAGAATAGAGAACAATTCATTTAAAGCAGCAGTTGGCAAATGTTGCCATGAGCTGACTTACTTTTTTCACTTTTTCCAGATTGTGTTTTTCTTTTATCTGTTCCAAAATGCTGCACAGTGGAATTTCCTCAAAAGTCTGCAAAACCTGAAGAAAGAGATGGAATAGCTGTTTGTAGTTCTTCCATTTCATGACATTGTACAGGGTTAAGCTAAAATAGAGCTGAACAGTTGTTCAGCACAGCAGCACATGTGCTGCCTTATGAGGCCAGAATAAAGACAACCAGATCAGTAAAGATGTATAGAACAGGAAATAGGCTGGGAGAGATGGGGTTGTGCAGCTTGGAGAAGGCTCCAGGGAAATCTCAGAGTTTCTTCCAGTGCCTAAAGAGGCTCCAAGAGATCTGCAGAGGATCTCTGGAGTCCCAGAGAGCCAGGACAAGGAGGAATGACTTCACATTGACAGAAGGTCAATTTAGGTTGGATATTAGGAAGAAATCATGCCCTGTGAGGGTGGAGAGGCCATTGGCACAGGTTGTCCAGGGAAGCTGTGGCTGCCCCAAATCCCTGGAAGTGCTCAAGGCCAGGCTGGATGGGGCTTGGAGCAACCTGCTCTAGAAGAAAGCGTCCCTGCCCTTGGCAAGGGGTGGAACGAGATAATTTTTAATGTCTCATCCAATCCAAATCATTCTAGGATTCTATGCAAACACAAATATACCTGCTGATATTCTAGGGTTTTTCCCTGTACATGACAGAATAATAATGAGAACATTTTGCTGAAACTGCCTGACCCTGTAATAGAGGTGATCAAACTTTTCATCATGGGCAAGGCCCTGATCAAAGTGGGAAACACTTTCTCAGATTCTCTGGAGAGATGAGGTCACACACCGCTGGTGACACCAGTTGCTGGGAGTCTTTGCTATGTTACAGACTCAACCACTGTGGAGTAAAAATACTTTGAAGTGTTTGTTACAGAGTTACCTTTTCAGATATCCCACATCAACTGACCAAGACCAAGACAGTTTTAAGAAGTAGCAATGGTACTAAATGCAGAGTAATTGAAAACTTGGTCAAAGTTTGTAAATTAAGGACGGTCCTTGAAGCAGGACTGAATTCTGTAGTATGAATGTGATATTGGTATAGTTCATAACTTTATAAAAAATTCTAAAGCAGAATAGGCCCATTTAAAACCACTATGGTTATTTTGACAGCCTTCCCTCCCACGTGCACACAGGAGCGCCCAGAAGGGAGCCCTCCAGCCTTGCAGAGACAGCAGAAGAGACCCTAAGCGTGGCCAGAGGCTGCCGACGGTTCTGATCCGCGCTGGGGAACACTGACCTGCGCCAAGGCCAAGCTGAAGCCAGGGCGGGCGGCCTCGCGGGTGGCTCCCAGTCCCTCCACCAGCCGCTTCAGGGTATACTTGAGCTCATCGTCCTGCAAGAGAGACCGAGCTGGGCGGTGTCCGGGCTGCTCCGGGCGCGGCCCGGCCGCCAGACCCACGGGCCGGGCAGTGCCCGTCCGCACTGCCGCGTTCCCGAGCGGGAGCGGAGGGACGAGCCGTGTGACCCACTGCCATTCTGCACCCACCGCCCCTCCAGCCCCCGCCTCACCTTCTTGCCCTCCCGCAGGTGCCGCAGGAGGTTCTCGGTGGCCGCCAGCCGCACCTCCTGCTCCGGCTTAGCGATGTCCCAGAAGAAGTCGAGGAAGGCGCGGCCCTGCCGCAGCACCCCGCGGGGGTCGCTCACCGGCGCGCCGCCGCCCCGCTTCTCCATCTGCTCCGTCTGCCCCGTCTCCTCCATCTCCATCCCCGCCATGCCGCCACCGCTGCCGCACGTGGGGCCGCCCGCCCGCTCCGCCTCTTCCGGGGCAGCGCGGCCGCCGCGGAACGGGCTCGGCTGCCGAGTGAGCCGCTGCCCTCAGTGCCCCGGTGCCTCAGCCCCGCTCCCCTCAGCGCCCCCGGCCCTTCAGCCCCGCTCTCCTCAGTGCCCCGGTGCCTCAGCCCCGCTCCCCTCAGCGCCCCGGTGTCTCAGCCCCGCTCTCCTCAGTGCCCCGGTGCCTCAGCCCCGCTCCCCTCAGCGCCCCCCGTTCTCCTCAGTGCCCCCCGCTCCCCTCAGCGTCCGCGGCCCTTCAGCCCCGCTCCCCT
>VYZR01098894.1:8818-23896 GCA_013400675.1 Oxylabes madagascariensis | reverse complement strand
TGTGATTCCATGATTCTGTGGCTTGCAGCTGGGCAGGGCCCCCCTCACCCCTCCATCACCCCGTGGCTGACGACAGGGCAGGAGGGGAAGGAGAGACCAGGGGGGTGCAGGGAGGCGGAAAGGAGGGGAGGGAATTTGCAGGGTTAAAAGGGGAGGACCAGCGGTCTATTTTTAACTGCAGTTTTGAATGTGAAGTGTCACCGATGTTAAAAAAAGCTCCTGGTAAATGGTGGGGAAGATGCAGGCGATAGTGGAAAGCCAGCTGCAGCTTTTTGAACTGTTTGATGATGTTTCTGAGGAGGCTGCAAACATTTGGTTCATGGTGATGTCTTGATTTTCCTTTCCTCAGCCCCAGGTCTCCCTGCAAAAGTGACTTTCTTTAAACAGTGCTTAGCTCTCAGCCTCATAAGATTATTTTTGTTCTTTAAGAGGCAAAGAAGAGAGAAATACAGATATTTGTGCACTTTCCTTTTGCGCTTGCTTTCGTCGCATTCTCTTGGAACATGAAATGTTTTCCTTTTTTTTTTTTTTTTTTTTTTAATGCTGAAAATTGGACTCTGATTTTTTTTTCTGGCTAATTTCCATGTATTTCTCAGACAGGATTTTTAGCCTTGATCTGTAATGCAGGCCTGTGGCTGTTCTTGCTAAAAGTTTGATCCCACCAGGGCTTTCATTACAAATCCTTATTTTCAGTAGCAAATCGCTTTCTGCGAACGTCACCTCTCAGAGGTTTGGGTGGGTAGGGGGGCACTGTCCCTGCATTTTCAGATCCTGCTCCTCTCCGCCATCCAGCCCAGCTTCCCCAGGATTTGGGAACGTGAGGTTTTGGCGTGTTTGCTGCTGAGGCAGGAGGCTGGGGCCATTGCTGTCACACCAGTGATCCGTGGGATAATGCATCCCCAAGTCGTGGCCGTTTCTGTCTATTGTGTCACCGATCCGCGCATTAAAGGGAGCCCGAGTAGGTGTTGCTACAATAAACCCTAACAGCTCTATAGGAGCCGTCACAGTTCATTGCATCAATAATCTGTGTGTTAAGGCGTCCTGAGCAGGCCTGGGCACACAATGGACCCTTACGAGCCTGTGTAAATTTAGGTCAGTAACCTGAGTGTTGTTAAATCCCAAAATTGCCCTGCTACGGAGAGCTGGCAAGGCTTGGAATAAAAATGTGTAGGTTATGCAGACCTGGTGGTTGCAGAGGGTACTCTTGGCTAAAGGTTGGTAGAGGGAGAATTATTTCATCGTATTTATTGCTGTTATCTAAACCTGTCTCCGCTCGCTTGGCTCCCTCCTTCCCTCTCCTTTGACTGGGCGTGAGGGATGCTGGAGGAGCAGCGAGGGAGAGGCAGGGATGGAGGGATGGGAGGAGGCAGCGTTCCGCGGTTGAGCCGTCCCGGGGCCGCCCCGCATCCCCACCAGCTCTTTCCCACGGGACTTCATGGAAACGCTCACACATTTCCATCCTGCCTGTGCCTGTGCCTGACCCCGTGGAGCTCAGTATTGTCTGGAGCACGGCAGATCCCTGGGGGCTCCCCAGAGCCTTGGTTACTCCAAAAGCCACCCTCCATCCTCACTGCTGACCCATTTCGTGATCCACGCTCTCCTTGGTGCTTGATGCCCCAACACCTGGCTGAGCTCTTCTCTCTGCTGTTCCTTGCATCCTGCCCCTTCCTTCCTTTCTCATTTCCCTCAGACAAGGCCCTTTTGTGGGTAGGTGGAGGGAGAGGAATGCCTCCAGCGCCGGCCGGAGAGCCCGGCTCTCATTGTGGGTGTACGCCTGAATGGAGACGTAGCCTTGAACTCTTGAACTCCCTTTTTTTTTTTTGTGTCGAGTAAAGCTGCTGTGTGCTGAAAACAAACAGGACTCACTCCGACGGAAAGAGATTGTATAGTGGGAACAGGTCTCAGACCGCGAGAAAGGGGTTTTTCCATTCTGAGAGTTTCCATTTGAGATTTTGCCAGCAGTTGGGCAGCAGAAGATGAATTAGCTGAGCTGTTAAAGGTATTACACGTGTTTCCCCCTTCCGAGACTTGTTAGAACATATTTTCTTCAGTGATAGTAATAAGTGTTACAAACAAAACACAGTTTTCCCCTCTGAATATTCCTTTACACAGAGCATCATCTACATTAAAAAAAAAAAGTACGTTAAGCAACATGAATAGCTTCAGGCTATTTTATTTCATGTTGCTAAATAAGTCAATGCAGATGAGTGCTTTTTATGTAAGAGTGGCTTGTAAATATAAGCCCTAAGATAAGGGCAAACTATAACTCCAAAGATTTCCTGGAGACAGAAGAATGTCGCTGCTGCCTTTCACTGTTCTCAGTCCAGGCAGAGATCCCAGGACAGGGATTCAAAAAGATTGAGTTTGTGCCATGTGTGGGGGAGGTCAATGTGCTGGAGGAAAGCTGAGTCTCCTGGTTTGCTGGGGCAGGAGGGGCTTCATCTTCAGGTAAACGAGGCCCTTCCTCTGGGTGAGTGGTAGAATCCCCTGCAGGGCTTAAGGTTCCTCCCCTGGCCCTCAACTGGGATTTGAAGAAGTGGTCTGCTGTGATCTTTTCCCAGCCTATGTGGGTGTCCATGTAAGATTTAATTGTCTGATCCTGATCATGGAAGAATTAAGAAATTCAGAGTGGAGGATAGAATTCCAGACTTGGAGACGCTCCAGCTGTGTGTCCTGTACATCTGTAGGGCTGGGGTGTGGGTGCCATCATGTCCTTGTCATGTAATGCAGTGCAGCAGCACCTGGTCACAACTCAGGACAGTGAGTATGCCATGGCTTTGCCTGTAAGGATGTCCTCATTTTTATTTTACTATTTCTTCTAATTAGGAGTAGTGATACAGAGCCAAGGACTTGCAGGAGTCTCACAGACAAGTGATCCTGGTTGTAGTCTTGATACTTTGGCTTGGGCTCCCAAGGAAATGCACTGATCCTGGGGTGGTTTGGGTTCGTGTTGCTGCTCTTGCTGCTTTGAACTTTCTGTTGAGGAAGAGTTCAGGAGCAACCTGTGAGTATTGCAGGAGTGTTTGCTACGTGCAGATGTTCGGTGACATCCTGCAGGGCAGGAGCTCCGGGTGCTGCTGTGGTGCCTCTGCAAACCCCGGGATCATAAAGGGAAGTGGGCTTGGGGGATCAGCAGCACAGAGTCGTGGGGATGGGAGAAACACGGGGATTCACAGGGGCATGGGATGTGTGTGGCAGGAGTGGGGTACAGAGGCTGGCAGGATGTGGCTCGTGGCCCTTCATGCAGATTTTGGTGTGCAGCTCATACTCAGGAAGTTTGGCCACCCTGATTACAAACATACGTGTATTTGGAGATGTATAGCGAGATATCTGCCTCCTTCCTAATGTGATTTGCATTTATATCGGGAGAGGAAAACCACCGGAGCAGGGGAGTGGGTGGCTTTGTGTGGTTCCCTGGCCAGCAGAAGCTGAAAGCAATTTACAGCCCACATTTAGCAGTATTAGTAGTAACCAAAAGGAGACATCTGAAGGAAAGTGGCCATGTCCTGCCTCTTGGCACTGAGGAAGCTGGGTTTGCCTTTGTTCAGCTCCGGGGACAGATGAGCTCTCCCTTCTAGCTCCAGAGATGGGTAATGATGCCACGGCACAATCTGCAGTTGTTCTCAGTTAATCATGTTCAAAATGTAAAACATAAAGTGCTATTTGTGAGAGTGAAGAGGATGAAGTTTGCTGTGTTATAGTTGAGGGGGCGAGAAGTGAACTGAACAAAACCAAGCCTTGGAAGGAACAATAGCTGCACACCAAAGGGTTTATTTAAGCAGGACTTTTTTGATAGCTGTTTCATCGTATTTTCCTCTTGTCCTTGCTCTTGCTTGCTCATCTATATGCAGCATATGGAAAGGTTGAAAAGTGGCAATTACTAAATGAGAGTCGACAGAAACTGTTCTCCAGCAGCTCCAGATGGGGTTAGTGATGCTGTTCCCAAGCTGCCGGCGCTTCACTCCGCAGTATAAAATGCCCTCTAATGGACAAGTAACTGCATAACTCATCCAACAAACCGGCAAATACTCATTTTTCTCAGGATTTTTAATCTGCTGTGCTGATTTTGGTACGGGAGCTATTAATGGCTTGAGTGGAGAAGAGCTTTTGCTTATCCAGATGTGCAAATACTGAAGGTTCACCTTTCTCCAGCACTGATCTTTGCGATTAGTGCAAGTCAGTAATTTGCAATTTAAGGAATTTTGGTAAAACATAGAATGAGGTTTTATTTTCCAGTATGGCAGGGACCCCTGGAGAATGTAAAATTATTTATGTATCTTTTCCTCTTGTTTCACTTGAAAACTTAAGGGTAGTTTTCCAGCCATTTACACGCTTCAGCAAGATCTGTGTGCACGTTATCAGCGTCAGATACTTAGAAAAACAAGATAAGAGAGGTTGAAGGAGGCCCATGATTAATTAGCAAATAGATTAGGCACTCTCAAAGTTAAGTGGATAATTGGGGTTCAGCTCCTGGTTATTGTTTTGCCTGCCACCAGCCTCTGAAGGCTGTTGGTGCAGGGTGAGCAGAGCATCGACCTGCTTCACTTCTGGTGCCAGAAAGAGAGATGACAGTTATTTTCTTTAAAGCAATTTTCTTGCTGTCTGTTGGGGTTGTTTGTTTGTATTTCAGTTTTAGGAATGAAAGGAGTGCCAGTTCTGGTATTTCCTAGTTTTACTTGAAAGCTCACAGAGGATCTGTGGAGGGCTGTTACTACCTGACAAGGGAGCATTGTCTGGATCTTCTTTTCTCAAAGTCAAGAGCAAATCACTAACGTTCGAAATTGAAATTGGTAAAAAGAAGTTGAAAATAAAAGGGATGTCTTACTCCCCTCTTTTTTGTACCATGGCTATTGTTGCAGCTGGAATATTGTCATTTCAATTGATCTTCATAATATCTGTCTGGCTGCTGAGAACCCAATCTGGAGAGCAGTTTGTAGCCTGACACACGATTCTTACAGAAACTTTTCTAAAAATCCAGTTCCAAACAAAAACCTTTCTCGTGCTTTACACATCATTAAGATGGAGAGGAAGAAAAACACTACAAACCCATATATCTTTTTTCCCTTTGAAGGGCACCTATATATAATTGTGATTCTTCTTTTACTGAGACAACAAGTAGCTTTGATGGAGTAGAACTGCTGAGGAATAATCACTTTGACTTTCAGGGTCTGAAAGGGATGCAGGATCAGGCTGTCTGTGTCATCTTTGAAGCCTCATTATTTTGGCAGAGTCTGCATCTCGTTGCACAGCGTTTTAAGATGTGGTCTGCATCATTATGTACCCTGTTTAATTTAGCAGCAGATGTGCAGGCTCATATGCCATTATGGTACACGTTGTTCACTCATATAATAGCAAGTTCCTCAAAATCGTTACCACTCCTTCAGCACAAGACTCGTACAGGGTGTTATTCACCTTTTCTGTGTGGTGAGGAGTGGAAGAGCCCTTTGTGTGCCCCCAGCAGGTGCTCACGTGGGCGTGCTGGCTCTTCATGAGCACGTTTAACCTGCTGCCTCCCTCTTTTCCCTGCAGCCAGGGAGTGCGCCTTCCCCAGCAGGTTTCAGGGGAAGGCACCAGGCAGGCAGTTGAAGGGTGAAGTTTTGGTTGTTAGGTTTCTGGGCTGGAAAAGAAGCTGGACAAATAATTCTTTCTGCCACCCCCAGCAGCATCCAGGCATTCCCACGGAGAAGCCTTAAGGCAGAACGTCACCAAATGCTCCGTGGCAGCAAAATCATGATAATAACTGCTAAAAACATTAAACCTAATGAATAATGGCTTTGTAGCAAGAGTCCTGCCCTCACTATTTTGAGGATAATGATGGTCCGAGGGGGATGCAGACTGCTGGGAGGGTGTTGAGGTTTAATCCCAGCCAGCAGCTCAGTCCCATGCAGTCACTCACTCCCTCCTCCCAAGGGATGGGAGAGAGAATCAGAAGCGTGAGAGTGAGAGAACTCGTGGGTTGTGATAAAGGCACATTAATAGGGAAAGAAAACCCCTGTGTGCAAGCAAAGCAAAACAGGGAGTCCACTCCCCACTTCCCCTGGCCAGGCAGGAGTTCAGTCATGCCCAGGAAGGCAGGGCTGCATCATGCACAGCGGTGCCTGAGGAAGACAAGCACCAACACTCCAAACATCCCCACTCTACGTGCTGAGTATGGCCCCACATGGTCTGGGATATCAGCTGTCCTGGCTGAGTCCCTTCCCAGCTCCTTGTGTCCCCCCAGCCTCCTCACGAGTAGAACAGTACAAGAAACAGGCCTTGACTCTGTGTAAGCCCGGCTCAGCAATGACAGAAACATCCTTGGATTATGAGCCCTGTTTCCAGCACAAAGCCAAACCACCACCCCACACCAGTTACCACGAAGAAAATTAACTCTACCCCAGCCAAACCCAAGGTGTGATTTACAGCCATGGTAACTCTTCCAAAAAAATGAGAAAAAGCCTTTTTTTTCTCCCCCCAGCATCCTATTTCACATACAGTGGCTGAGTGTGTTTAGTGGAGCGGGAGAAGTCAAACCCTGGCCACACAAAAACTCTGTGATCCCACTTCCCAAGCCAGGGGATTTATATTTCTCAGGCATTATTAAAAAAAACCCCTCACCTATTTTGGGTAATGAAATTCTTTATTTTTTCTCACTGTTTGTGTAAACGTTTAATCCGTTTTTGGTTCCTACCGGGCTGTTTGGTTTAATGGTGTCTTAACACTGTGAGCTTCCCGTGTTGCCTCATTGTGCCTTAAAAGACGATATCCCAAAAGGATATCCCAGAAGGATTGTGCTGTCTGTCCCTTCCCTTCCGTGCTTCTCTCCTCCCCTGCAGTCTAGGGGAGAGAGGCAGGTGATGGGGGCTGAGCAGGGCATCGCCCTTGGGGCTGCCTGGGAGGAGGGATGCCAGAGTGTTCTCCAAGTGCTCCTCCTGCATTGTGCCGTCTCCTTTGTCCGCCTCCCTCCCCTGTCATTATCTCTGCGTGGCTCCTGCTTTCTTCTCCCTGCGTTGCCTTTCTCACGCCGAGCTCTGGTTCCCAGCCCCTCCTGCCCTCCCCACGGCAGCTGAAACACCCAGCAGTGGGAATGGCCAGAGCTCAGGGTACAGAACACCCAGGGATGCTGAGGCAGGGCTGGAACAGCTCACGGCTCCGAGGGCTGTTCTTGCGTTCAAATCTCAATTCAAGTGTGATCGAGCTTTGAAAAACTGAACCTTTACACAAAGGAGGATACAGGGAGTGCTGCCTGTGGCATCAGCAGATGCTGACTTCAACAATTCTGCTTGGGCATCCTGCTCTGCTTCCAGCTGAGAGGACTGACGTTCTGCAGTAATCATGAGTACAGAACCTTCTCCAGAATCCTCTCTCTTCCTGAGAGCCTAGGAAATATCCAGCAGTACCATCAAAACATTTGGACTTGTTGAAGTAAGGGATTGTACCTGTGAAAACCCAGTGTAGATGTGAGGAGAGAAGGATGGAATTTTTCCTTTGCTCTTTGGAAATGGGACCTTTTGCAGTTCGTGGAGCTGGTAGTTTTCTGTAGTAGAGACTCTCCATTTTGTTTCTGCCGTATTTCATAGAGGGTAGAAAATGTAGTCAGTTGGTTTGTCACACAGCAGGCTATAGGGAACACCATCCTGCTTTCCCAGGGCTGTGCACAGACAGGGAACGTGTGAGATGTTGTGTCTGGAGCACTGGAAAGGGCATCTCCTCATCACCTGCCAGGTGCTGGGTGGTTTGGTAGCAGTGCCTGTGGTGGATGCTCTAAAAGACGTTTCCCACTTGCACAGGTTGCCCAGAGAAGCTATGGATGCTCCATCCCTGGAAGTTTTCAAGGCCAGGTTGGACACTGCGGCTTGGAGCACCCTGAGATAGTGGAAGGGTGTCCCTGCCCATGGCAGGGGGTTGGAACTGGTTCATCTTTAAGGTCCCTTCCAACCCAAACCCTTCTGTGGTTCTGTGATTGATGTTTGTGCTCCTGTCCTACCTCCATGTGCCGTAAAAAGATGACACAGAAGTGCAAGTTGAGAAAGAGCTTAGAAGACTGGATGTTCTTCATAAAATCACTTTTCTCTTACTTTTATCTAACCATGAATCTTATTTTGGAAGATCACCTCTATTTCTTTACATTTTCCATCAAAAGTCAGGATAAAAAAAAGCCCTAATATAGCTTTCTCTGTGCTCATTTTCTGGCTCATGGATCGTGCTCTTTAACAGGCGGTATTTAGAAGCTATTTAAATGTGTTACGTCAGGATTGAGGTTTTTTCCCTAAAGTGTTGTATTTAAGTAAATTCCTTCCTTAAATAAATAAATAGCTACTGGGCTATCATCATGTCCAGGGGTTTTCAAGAAAATTTACATTTTGAAAGACACTGTTGGAGGCTAACACGGCCATGCAATTACTGTATGTAAATCACTTCACTTGTTTCCTAATCTTGCTGAAGATGAAGTACAATTTTTGTGCGTGTGCCTCTCCCTCTCAAATTTCCTTAGACAATGAGGTTTTCTTGTCTTTTAATTGCTGACCATGATTTTTGCTCTGCCTAGACTGATTGTGTTTGTTTTATGGTGGGGGACATTTAGCCTTATGATTGTTTTGAGATTGGGTTGGCTGGAGAAACCATTGGGGATAGATTGAAGTTGGGTGCACAGCTAATTGCGTCTTCCATCCCACAAATGGAAGAACTGCTTTCTTAATTACAGCCTCCTGCAAAGGCTGGGGAATATCCTCTTGTTTCTGTGCCCCACACATCTGTCTTTCTCCATTTTATCCATCCCTGCCAAATCCTTCTCAGCAGCTCCTGCCACATTTTTAATAAGTCTTCTGAGCCGGGCTTTTATTGGTGGTTGGTACCACCATGGACACCTGTCAGACAAAGATGGGGCAGTTCATGTCATTAGGAAGGAGCTCATTCATGGGCATTACATTAAGCTGTGTGGAACTCTGATGAGCAGTAATTTCTCTGATTGCTATTGGTTTCTTTTGTAGGAAGTTTTCCTCCAGGGAGTAATGCAGGGAATTGAGATGGCTGAGGAAAAAAAACTTTAATGGATGCATTTGTCCATCAGAAAATGCACTCTGTCAGAATTAAGTACTCTTTGCAAATTGGTTTTGTTTGGGGAAGTAAAGGGGGAAAGAGTTGCAGCCCCAAAATAATGAACCATTTGAGTGTTTTCTGAACAAAATGGTAACTTTTTCTCTTCTGATGTGATTTGATTTTTTTTAATAACCTGGTATTTCTCCCTGAAAGTGGAATGGGATGTAATAGAGGTAAAAAATCATGTGTGTGCCTGTAAATGTTGATCATGGGAATGCCATTAGCTGCTTGGGCTTTAGCTACACTAACAGCTTAATTTTTGTTGCATGAAATATTTTGACTGTACCAAGCTTCTGCCTCCGGAATGGAAGTTTTCTGCGTCTTCTAGAATGTTGCATTAATTTTTAATATGAGTGGGAATCGTGCTCTTTAGCATCCCTATGTTTAAAAAAAATCAATTAATTATTGCTATAAATCTCAGTGATTATGCTGCAGTTGTGCTGCTGGGAAATTGGCCATTAACTACCAGGAAATCGCCGATCATCCCTTAGTTGGAATTCAGCTGTACCAACACGAGGCTTTTCCTTTTGGAAATTAACTATCAATGTGATGCATAATTGATAACCATTTATAATAATAACAATAATCTCCATGAAATTGTCATCCTGGAGTGCAGAGGCTTTGTTAGAGCCTTTACCCCTCGCATGCTCAGCCTGCTGCAGTGGTTAACTGGGTTTTCTGAGAAGTTATTGGAGTGTTTTTAGGAGAGCCAGTGCTGGTGCAGAAGAATAAAATGCAAAGTAGAAATGCCTGAGTGAGCTATGTGAACCTGCAAGGGTGCTCCAGAGGATGGGTTAAGTGTTGCCGTTGCTTCTCTGCATGAGGGGAAGCAAAACTCCAGGTTACAAACCTTGCCCAAGGTCAACTTCTGGACATCAACCTGGATTTTCTGGTGTAGTGTCTTCTTCTGTGTCCTGCATTTTGCAGACCGGACGGTTTTTTGGTTTGTCACAAAAATTTTGTTTGCAAACGCCGCAGAGTGAAAATTCACCTGCTGGAGAGGAGCTGTTTGGGGGTCAGTTTGAATGAATGGTGCCAAGGTTGTGGTTACTGCTGACTTTTCAGAATTTTTTTCAGTGTTTTTAAACCACTCTGGTGTATGTAGGCAAAGAGGTTGGGACTTTGCAGGGTGATGCAGATGGCCAGTCAAGAGAGGGTTTCTTGCTGTGCTTGCTCTGATTTCTGCCTTCCTCTACCCCTCCTCTCTGTGCAAAGCTTCTGAAAATGTGCTGGTGCTTTGCTTTGCCTCTAGAAATCACAGATTTACACTAATTCTATTCTTTTGGTGCCTTCCAGTGAGTATGGATGGCTGAGGGGGGCAGAGACCTCTTTCTTGAACAGGATCCCTCTTTGGGAAGGTCTGTAGCTGTTATCAGGGTCAACTGTCTTCATCTTAAAATACAAAAGAGGATATTGAATCAGCAGTCACATAAACTATTAGTGCGTGTTATGTGGGATTGTTGGAATTCCGTTGTCAGCATGAGGTCTCTTCTTCCATGTCTTGATTCTTGAATGCTGTTGTGGAACTTGCATTGAAAAACTCTCACCTGGGTTTTACATCAAAAAATCAAACCTGGTGGAAGTACCACAGCAGCAGATTCAGAGGCTGCAGCTGAGCTCAGGTCAGTGTTCAGGGATTAAACAAACCTTTGGCTCTCTGTAGGAGCAAAACGTGTCAGACCAGAGAGTATCCATTAAGGGTCTTCCTCTGTGCCACCAAAATGCAGAAAACCTTTAGCTGTTGTCTCTTTGGAGAGCATTTCTTGTCGTTAAGCCCCACATGTGGCTTCATGGATCATTTTGTCTCACTGGCATTGAAAATGTTTGCACTGGAAACGGCACCTGAAGTTTAAGGTTGTCCCTTCAAGTATGAGGGCAAAGACAGGCTGCAGTGACAGCTGGAATATACATCAAGGTCTTCTTGAAAATTCAAGGTCCACTGATGACTTTCACAGGGCAAGGTTTAAATATGAAAGTGTCTCGTGTATGAAAGTACTGGCAGAGCAAGAACTACTTTCCCTAAGAATCTTTCAGCATCTGTGAGCCTACAAAATAACCTCATGGATTTTACCCGCTAGGAGTAGGTTTTGCAGCCAGAAATAAAACTGGGAAGCCCCTGCAGTGCTTTGGCAGTTCTCATATACAAGGCTGGTTTTCGGAAAGGCAGGGAGGATGGAGAGACTGATTTGTGGTGCCAGATGTGTGACTTGTGGGGTGCAGACTCAGAGCTGTCCTTTCCAAAACCTGCTCTGCTGCTGGGCACAGGCAGATCTCACCTGGGGTGCTGGAAATCCAACCTTGGTTTGGGCTGGAAGGGGCCTTAAAGCCCATCTCATTCCATCCCCTGCTGTGGGCAGGGGCACCTTCCACTATCCCAGGTTTTGAGTCCCATCCACCTTGAGCACTTCCAGGGATAGGAAGTCAACAAATCTTCTGAATCCACTCTTCTCTCTGCAGGATCCACAGTGGCGGTATGCACGCCGATTCCTGTGAGTTTTCCTAAGCTCCTGGGGGACTGCTGTGCTTTTCGAGTCAGAAAGTTGCAAAATCCCATCAAGAATGGCACTTGTGGATAAACACAAAGTCAAGCGGCAGCGACTGGACAGAATTTGTGAAGGTAAGAGTGTGCTTTCGTTTTTCTGACTGATAATTAGGGTAGAATATCTAATTTTTCCTTGTTTCTTTCAGTACTTAGGCATAAAGGGATCCAATTCCAGGGCTGGATTCCCGGTCCTCTCTGTAGGCTCAAAATACATTCACATTGTTCTGGTTACTCACTTGGAAGTCATGTGTAGTCCTGTGAATAAGATTTTTGTTTAATTACCAGGCCACCTCCTTTTATCCTAATTTCTACTAAAACAATTTGGTCGGTCCCAATTTAAAGCATATTTACTATCATCCTGTAAGAAAATGATGGAAAATTGAAGAGTTGTTGTTCTTACGGTTTTGAGCACGTTGTTGTAACAGCTTTTATTTGGTTGGTGTGTGGGGGTCAGGCAGGTGTGCTGCAATTCTTTACTCATGGTGGTTACAGTGTCTCGGCACAGGTGACTTTTACATTTGAGAGTAATCTTTTAGCAGAAAAAGTTTTTAGGAAACATTTCCTATTGCAGCTTATGTGGTGTAAGTTACTTAGGACAGAAATCAAGTGATGGCAAACAAGCTCTGACTTTTTGGTGTACACTCCAATAATTCTCCAATGCTCGTGCATGTTCTGCCATCAGCAACAAAATGCAGAGCAGAGTGTTATTTTAGGAGGAATATCTCCTCAGGAGTTCCAGTGTTCAGCTGCTCTTAAGGAGACGGATAGTGGCCTGCAGGGTAACAATTTGCAGTATTACTTGAATGCCAACGAGGTGAAATAAGATTTGGTGGTGGATGAAAGCACAGAGCTCACAGGGGAGTTGCGCTGCGCCCGTTTGAGCAAAATGTGTGCGGCTTTGTGGAGTTCCAGTGTGAAATGCTGATCAGCAGGACAAGGGTGGACTTTGCCTGGACTTTTCTGTGTTACACGTTGCCCACTCCACACTGCTGCTGTTTGAAACTTACCATTATCTCCTCTAATTTTGCTTTGTTACTTTTGGAAAAGGGGAGACAAAGCAGAGGAGATGAATTAGGAGGGAGTATCCAGGGAACGCTGCCGTGTGGAGCTGCCTCTTTCTCCTACTGAATGTCATAAACACTCAGGTGTAGCGCACTATCTCATCTTCAAAACTTACTTTGAACTCGACTTAAAAGAGTTCTATCAGCTGAGCCTGGATTTTCAAAAGCTGCCTTCCTGGTTTGATGTTTACCATCAGATCTAGTTGCTGAGTGTACAAGAAATTCAAAAGGCTCGTACAACAAACCTGCTAACGGAGCTTTAGATGTGATTGAAGTCTAGATTATTTTTCTCTGATATATTAGCTTTTTTTCTTCTTTCTTGGTCAAAAGATATTCTTTTCTAATCTGTAAATGTGCAGGAGACATAACTTTTTTAAGAATACTTTGTCATTTGCTACTAGGTTTGTAATTTGATGGAAATGATGGGAGATGCTGCTGTGTTGTATTTGGGAGCAACAGACGAGGGCTGCATGTGAGAAGCATTGTAAAAATTACCTTGAAAAATGCAAAAAAGCTTCGGATTTGCCAAAATATTAGATTTGTAGGACAGCTGAACACTCTACTGGCCTCTCTGATGGCTATTTTTTGCTATAGGCTCCTAATCTTGGATTATAGCGTAGAAAAGCACTGAAAGGGGCCATTCCAGCTGCTGTGAAAACACACTTTGAAGAAAAAAAAAATTTTTCTTGATTTTGTCATGAAAAGTATATGGAATAATCAGCAAAAGATGATGAGAAATTAGGGAACTAGTTCAACAGATGGAGGAGAGGAGTCTTTGCAAACAGAATTACGTTCAGTGAGAAGAATCTATTGCTCCATCAAGCTTAGGGCAATGTGGTCCAAAATAGTTGCTTTTAATGATTTCCTGTTCTGTGGAAGCACTTAAGGAGCTTTTCCCTTTGAATGTGAATGGGATACAAAGCTGCATTTACCTGATGAAAGACTGAATGTCTGGTAGCACGGAGGTGGATTTCTGTGCTTTTCCTGAAGTTGCATGTACCATCCCTTTTACTATTCCCCACACAAACCTGGAGTTTGCTGGGAATGGACTTTATTCCATGCAGCAGGATGGTGGCAGGTCTGGAGGTGAAATATCCTCGGGCTGCATGTTGTAATCACTGTCCAAACTGCCAGACAGATTCTTCTTCCTGCAGGCTTACTGAAACCATAACCAGACACATGTTGAGGGAAATGCCTTACAAACTGTCAGGGCATTAAAAGAGTTTATTAAGGAGTTGCAGTGTTTGTATTACTCTGTTAAATGTACATCTGGCGTGGAAAAATAATCCAAGCCATACAAGGAGGTGGTATAGTTTAAAAAGCCAGTTCACAGCCTTTACAGCCAGGTTTATGAGTCTTCCAAAGAGGGGAGCTGTGCAGTCTCAGGGCATGGCTCAGCTTCACCAGCTCCTCTGGTTTTGGTTTTTTAAATATATATTTATGACATCTTTGTATGACAGCGTTACTTTTTGCTCTGAGCAGGCTGGTTTGAAGATGTGAGCTTTTTGACCAGGTCACAGATTTTGATCTGTAGAGGAATGTGGGTGGGATAAAGGTCCAGACTTGAGGGGATAAAGGAATTTCGGGGCAGCAGCCTGCAGCAAAGACATTTTGAATAGTCTGTCAGCAATTAAGTGGGTTGGTGATGCCCACCCGAATGCAGTGAAGCTGGACTGTGCTCACAGTGGTCTTGGCTTACCCATTTCTTTCTCTTCTGGTTGTCCTGGAGACTTTGGGTGCCTATTCTGTAATTGGATCCATATGGGTAGCAGGGTGGACCCATTGAATGGCTGGGGCTTTTGCAAATAATATATGCAGAGTGGTTTACATAATTCCTGTTTGTGGAATTGTGTCTTATTCCATAGTGGGTCAAAGTATGCTTTAGAGGTGGAGTCAGACTTGTCCAGCAGCCCCTCTTTCGGGTCCTGTTCGCATGAGCTTGTGATTTTGCCACATTTAAAATTCGTTGGAGCTGAAATTTTCCGTTCCATGACTGGTTTTTACCTCAGGGTGAATGACAAAAAAAAAGAGTTCCAGCAAAAATTGCGGAGTGGGAGATGGAGAGGGAGGGATGTTGGCTTTGCTCTGTGTGAAACAAAGCTGAGGCACAGTCCTGCAGCCATGGATGTGGAGCTGCCAGACCTGCGTGGGATCAAAAGGGCCTGAATTCTGCAGCCAAGTTGCTGTGTGTAGGAGTGGGCTCCTTCCCAAACCTGGTGCAGTTTCCAGCCTTCCAGAGAAACGGCAGCGAAAGCCCGCAGGGCAGAGCTCACCTGCCTTTCGTGTAGGAAACAACAACAGAGAGATTAGATGTAATTTTTTCTTTGCTACCTTTGGCAGAACAAGGTGTCTGACAGTGCCTCCAAGAAACCCCACACTCAGAAGAGACCATGGCAC
>VYZR01098873.1:1443-12107 GCA_013400675.1 Oxylabes madagascariensis | reverse complement strand
AAAAAAAAAAAAAGACTTTTCAGCCAATGAAGAATTCAATAGTCTGTTGAAAGATTTCCAAGATTTCTGTTAAAAGAGTTCTTAAACAAATAATGCATAGCTTCTCTTGGGGGTTTATGCCACCATTTCTTTTCCTTAGCCCTGACGTTTTGCCCAGTATGAGCTTCCCCAGCCAGCAGTGGCCAGTCTCCTCATGGGGCAAGCTAGGAGTCTTCCTCCCCTCTCCCTGTCCCCCAGCCCTGTGCTGCCTCAGCATGGCTCCAAAAAGCCTACCAGCAAACTCAAACAGGACATAACCAAAAGGGATGTTGGACACTTCGCATAAACAAATGCACAACTCCAGAACACACAACTTAACTAAAACAAGGAGAAGCATTTGCTTTGCCAAACACACAACAAGCTTCTGTTCGCGTTTGCTGTAGATTTTTTATATTCTCTGCCCCCTTTTCCCCCACCCTCCTCCCCCCCATCCCCAAACCCCTGATTCTTACGTGATTCAGATCTAGTGCAACTTTACTAGAGATGTCCTCCACACTGCGGCCTCTGCCTGGATGAGCCTGCGGTTCTCTTTCCTGTATGACTTGTGGAGCAGCAGGATACTCTGCACTGGCACGTCTATGTTCCAAGTTCTACTAGTCTGTTTATCAATCAATTAAATATAGTTTTACCACAGGAATATAAAGTATTTAATTGAAGAAGCTGGATTTTTAACAGTAGACGAGTATATTATTCTGGTTTCCACCTTTGGATATTAAAGTATGATACATTATATATTGTATTTGGCTTCATATCACGGGAAAATTTATTGACATGCCTAGCATGCAAAGTGTTTCTTAGTAGTTTGTTTTTTCTTTTCATATCAAGTACACTGTCTTTGAACAGTAACTGAGATGGTTTGAACCATAACCAATTTTCACACTGTATAAAGCCTCCAAGTGACACTCCGCTTTATCAATGTCTGTGCTCAGCTGCGTAGTGGTGATGTCCTGCAAAGTGAATATACATCCACAGGGAAGCTCTTTCATCAGGAAAATCCAGCCTCTCCATGCCTGGGCTTCCCACCTGCAAAAGGATGTGCAGGGAGAGGCCGAGATCCCCATGGGAGTGTGGAAAGACCATCCCGACCACTGCACAGAACCCCCTTACCCATTGTGAGGCACAGAAACAACCTGTAAGCCTCTGATTCAAATCCACACTGGCTCCTCTCACAACTTCTGAAATTCTCAACATTCTCACAAACCTCCAGTCTGTTTTCTGCACTCCTTTGCCATTCAGCAGCTTGAGCCAGGGAGGTTTTGTTTTCTAGACCGTTTCTCTGGTAGGCAGGAGGGTTTCACAGCCTAGGTAAGATTAAGTACAACGCTCGACAAATTCACAGACCACGATACAGGGAAGCAAAGCTCGGTGGGAGGGGAGAAGCAGCATAGGAGCCATCGCAACAACACGAGGAGGGTGAGAGGTGCTCAGCACCTCACAGGGGTGGGCTGTGGGGAAAGGAACCTTGTTCGCATCCTTGCACCATAACATCACCTACAGTATGTTTATAACCATTAAGATTAATCTGAACCAGTTGCTTCAGTTTGTAAACAGTAAACGTTACGACAAAAACGAAACAGAAATGCTGCTCAAAAGTATAAAGAAACTGGAAAAATTACAAACACGTAATAAAAAAAAAAAATTATGACAGCCACAGCCTTTAAAAAAGTTGCAGATAAAATGATACTGTTTAATTTAAAAAAAAAAAAAAAAGAACCCAAAACAAAAAACCAAACATAAAGAGCACAGAATATACTGGACAAAAGAAACTATATAAATTATTGTGACCAAATGTGACACTGGTAGTTTATGAAGTGGATATGTACAGTCAAATTAAACAGTGTTTATCATTCTGTTCTAATAGTGTTAAAATGAAAAAACCTATTGCCGTTTTACTATACATTGCATTGATTGAATTTTTAAAAGTCAGGAAAAGTTACCCAAAAAAGCACATCCACTGATTGTACAGATTCTCGGCCCACTTCTTTCCAGGTTCATCTGAAGTCCTTGACTCATTTGCACCAATGCACAGCCTCCGGTCCTTGGCTCAGTGAAAGGCAAACACAGCCCTCACCTGGGTTTCAGTGAGCTCAGGACTGGGCCTGCGTTTCCACGGCTCCCTTTGAACATCTGCTCTTACCATGTTCAAGTCCTTTCAGAAAACACGTACGCAAAATCCCAAAAAATTCTTTTTTTTCTGTATTTTTGTTTCTCTCTCTCTCTTTTTTTCTTTTTTTTTGGTTTGGTTTTCTTTTTTGCAAGGGCAGGGATAAGGGGTGAGGGGGCTGATGTGGGAGCCAGAAGTAAAGAAGCAGTCCTGTCTCCATCAAACTCCAAGACGCTCCTCTAGGCGGGGTACGACTGCATCCTGGTTGACAAAAATACAGATTGCTAAATCTGCGAGACATCGTCACAGGGGGAGGAATGTCGCTAACTGAACTTTTCTTCTCAGACCATTTTTTGTGAGCGAGGGGGTTTACAGTTTTGTGCTGGGATGTACAGAGGATAGCTGGGAAGGTGGGAATGCAGCTTGAGGGTTTATAGCAGCTAAAGGATAAATGCTGTTATGCAAAAGGTCACCGTAGGAACTTCCTACAGGTGTTGCTGCAGCTAAGTGTCTGTACAGTTGCTGGGAGTTTGCAGGGGACGTGAGGAATTGTCTCTGCACCATGAAGGAGTGAAGAGCCAAAGGCTGCATTAGTGGGGATAGCACGGTCTGATTTTTCAAGTACTGCAGGGGATGAGAATACCCGGGTGGGAGGCGATTGTTCAGCCCCGTGCACAGGCTTCCCGGATACAAGCCTGGGAAGATGGGGGCTGACAGGGGAAATTTGTGGCTTTCCAGCATGCTGCCAGAATGGAGGCCATGCACTGACTTGCTACCTTCCCCCTCTTGGTCGGGAGCCTTGTCTTTCGCCATGGTCTCCTTTGGTAAGTGAATAGGAGAGACAGCTCGGATTTTTTTTTCAGAAATGACTTTGTCCAAATCCTCCAGGCTCCGTTTCAGAGGTCGGGCAGCCCCCACGTTTTGAGGGCTTGTTCTGCGGCTGATGATAGGATGCATCATCCCCTCCATCTTCCTCAGGTTCTCCAACCTCTGGGCCTGCTGCTTCCCAGACCTGTGGAGCAATTCGCTGTGTTTTTTTGGGGCTGTCAATGCCATAGGGAACACACGGCAAGCTTTGGGGTTACAGTCTATGCTCGCCGCCTGGCTGCTTCCAGCCTGGAATGGGGAGATCCCTTTGCATTCTTGCTGGGCCGTGGATGAGTGAGGGAGACTGGAGCCTGGAACCTTTGCAGTCTGTTTGTGTATGCTCTTTGGAAGACTCAAATCTGTTGGCTGATCATCTGAAGAAGCCTCCACTGTTGCCTTTTTTTCTTGCTGATGCAAAGATGGGCGGTAACTTAAATTTAGTTTTTCTTGGTGTTTGTGTTGAGTAAAAGTAGAAATCTTTTCAGACTCTCTGAACATGTCCCGGGGGAGGTACTTTGATGTCTGTTCATTATTAAGGTGGTGTTCTGTGTGCCTATAAAGGCTGTGCAGATGAGGTGATGAATAGAAATCTGCCAAGAAAGTGGGCACATGGGAGTGCTGCAGTGCCCTTTTCTCACTCATTTTATCTTTGCAGTCCTGGATATCTGACTTCGGTAGGTATGACTCGGCAAGAGAACTGAGGTGATGTTTTGAAAAATCACAGCGCTGAGGATCCGGTTTACTTAGCATGTCATGTTTAAAAACATCATTAATTGACTTCCTTTCTTCCTTGGTTTTAAAACTCTGTACATGTTGTATGACTGAGGGCCTATTAATTGCTACAGGATCAGAATTAGGGGCATGGGGACCTTGCGAGACGCCTGAGGACAGTTCCTCTCTGCTGTTCAGTTTCTTTTTGCTGATCAAAGGTGGAGGAGAACCATAAGGATAGTTACATGAGAGCGTGGCTCCGCTGACCTGTGACAGCAGCTTCTTCTTTGCCAGGGGTGACATGATGCCAGGATTACCTTTTGAGTACAGCAGTGGTGTGTAACTGAAAGTGGAGTCATCGTTCATGGACCCAGGCAGCTCCTTTTCCTTAAACATGTCAAAGTTCTGCACCACCAGTACTTTGGGCGTTTGCTTTAGTGCATTGTGGATATCTTCGTTTCCCAGCTGGTCCACTTTCACCGTGCAGTTTGCAATGTAATCAGCCATCCCTGGCAGTTTCTCATCTTCCATGTCGCTCTGAGTGGGCAGATGGACTGGAAAAGCTGTGAAGGGCATTTCTGGAGGTTCACTTTCTAGGCTGTCAGTAAAAGCTTTGTGTAGTCTTTGTTCGGGCTTTGTGTCTTCCAGGGCATCTGCTGGGGGGTGTAATCGTTTTGCCACAGTGGCATCCAGCACAGTGTCTTCTTCTGCAGGCACGGATATACTGGAGAAAGAGGATGAGTGCTGAACCTCCTCCTTGGCTTTCTCACTGTTGGTGCTGTTTTCTGTCACGTCTGTCTTCTCCAGAGGCAGAGTCCGAGCTGTGTCTGGTAAAAGAGACGGAGGGACTTGCACAGGTTGTTTCATCTCTCCCACTGTAGGGTGTTCAGGGAAGTTCTTGTGGTCTGCTGATTCTTGATCCTTCTCTTGTTCTGATGAAACCTAATGAAATGATTCAACAGACAATAGTAAGAATGCAGTATGTTCTGGCAGCCTGTTGGTAAGGTTATGCACAGTACACTGTTGGCTACTTTTAGAGAAGGACTTGCCAACCACCTTGCTGGCAAGAGAAGGCTCTAACATCAGGTACTGGACTCAAACAAAGAGAAATATCTCCTGGAAATATTAAAAAATACACCATCACTGTCAGAGTCACAATAAAACATTTCAAAACAGCAGATGTTTGTAACCTGATGAGAGGCACTGGGGGCTTGATCAGATAGCCACCCAATGCTGAGGTTATATACTCTTTTAAAATTAATTAGGCAAATGCAGAACAGCAGATTTCATGACACAAAAAATAAGGCTATAGAAATTTCTCCTGCTAGCCAACTTCACCGAAGAAAACCACACTACTCCTATGCTTTTTCTTCCCTGAAGTCTCTCCAGCATAGCTATCTTAAAATTCAGTGATCACACAGGAGATCATTCACACCCAGCTCTGCATTAAAGTGTGAAAATGACAGAGATGGCATACTAGAAATCCCTATTGTAGGCAGCAAATCACTGCCACAGCTTAACTAGGACACACATTTTTTTATTAACGGATTAAAATGAAGTTGTCAACATTCAGTAAGTGTGTGTGCCCGCTATTACAAACATGGCTTTTATACGTTCTCGTCAATGGGACCGTGGCTCGCTCTGCTCCCCCATTAATACAGCGTGTGTGCACAATTCACACTATTCATCCCATTATGTAGCCAGCTGAACTGTGACCCGCAGAGGTCACCCGAGCATCCCATCTGTGATCCAGCTGACTGACAGCCCTTTTCAAAACTGCTGTCACTCTCCTCTGACATGTCGTGGTAGAAGACAGTCATAAAACAGCAGCATTGTGCGACTCCTTTATTGTTATTGTTTTCTTTCTTCCTTCATTGTAAAGATAAGATGCACTGAGAAAGTTATCATCTAAATGCTGCTTTATGGTCTGTCGCAGGAGCAGGGAATTGGAGATGGTCCTAACGAATCTAAACCTCTCAGAGATTTATTTCTTCACAGCTGCTTTTAAATATTCCTGTCTGTTTGGTTGGCCCATTAGTTACAGTGTCTGTTAGTCATCCTAACTTCTTCTTTTTAAACTCATAGCTGACTTTTGCAGCCAAATATCATCATTAGGTCCTTTACAAAGTACCATCGCTAGTCTCTTGAGCTTATAAAATTACAGGCAAATACCAGACAGATGAGCAAAGCAAGGAGGAGAAAAAAAAAAGATAATCATACTTAATAACTGTACATTCTGCTCTTTGTTTCTGTTAAGCAATACTTTGATTGAAGTTTCAGCTATTGTGAGGAAATGTGCAGTCTAAGGCTAATAGCATTTTGTCTGGTGTCTTGTTACACTGACAATGTCATTGTGATGGCAGGAAAACAGTGAAGAGCACAAAGGCAAATACAATCCTAATAAATTAAAGTTATATTCTCTCCCTGCATACTTCTAATGGTGCATGAGTCGAACATGCAATTGAGACGACCACACATTTGTAACTGGATTGTGCTTTTCCAGCTCACAGTTTCCAGACCACATGCAGGAATGGCTTAAGCGGTGGCTTGGCTGGGGACATGCCTACACATTTATGTGGTGGCTATAGGGCTCTCCCTCAAAGCAATATCTCATCACTGCTGTGACTGGTGAGGGACCAGGAATGGGGCTCCACTGCATGGGGCACGGCTGCGGGGCAAAAGAGAAGCAACCTTCTGCCTGGCTCCAGCAGACCTGGATTTTGCTCCACCCAAGGGAGCTGGACATCTCCTGCCTGCTACTCCCATTAAGTGCCACATCCTGGGCATGGAGCCCTCCATATGGCAAAGCACAGATGAGTTCTGGAGCCCTACATCCACCCAGGGGTGAAGCATCCACCCTGCAGGTCTTTCACTGCCAGGGCTTTGTGTGATCACTGACCCGTATGGTGACTGACATGGAGATCAAGGTCCTTAATAGCCCACCCTGATCAAACAGGGGCAGGACGTGTCTTCCACCCCAGTCAGGGAGGAGACATTAATTTTGCCATAAAAGGTACCATTTTACAATAGGGAACTGCCATAATTGTACATTTTTATTGTCTTGTCTAGGCTCCCTACATTTCCGATAAGCGCAGCTTAGGAACTCTTCCTGCAAACCACACAAAAAAAACTTCAGTTAAAACAGCAGGAAGTTTGAAATAGGGAACAACAAAAGCAAGGAAATTCGAAGTGAAGGCTGTTGCTCTGTTGATGACTTGTTATGTTGGGCTTAGCAGCAGTGGTACAGATAGTGTGTAATGTGTCTTCCTGATCCAAGACCTCAATAAATAATCAGGGATGAAGGAATGACAAGGGAAGGGAGCACAAGCTTCCACTTCACTTCTCCTTGCTTTGGGCAAGTTGTCTTGCAACCTTCCAGTGACGGCAGCACATTTGTGCGCACTCTCCTCTCGATGTGTTTTTTTTTAATTTTACCCACACAGTACTCCTCCTACTTTAAAATTACAATGTAAGAAAAAAAAGAAAAAGTCTTTCTGGGGATTGGTCTTAAATTAGATGTTAATGGTATTGTTATTTAAAACACAAATTCTTCTTCAGATGGGAGATCAAATTGTCCTTGTAAGCACAACTTAAAGAGGTAGTGGGACATGAAACCCCAAATTTTCTGTTCTCAAAACTGTGTACATGGAGTCTCAGAGACATCTGTGTTTACAGGTCCTGCACTGTTTTTTTAAAACAATGAGGAGGAGGATTGTTGATAGCTGACTCAATAAAATTTCCTAACAAACTTAGAAACAGGACTTCTGTACCTGCCAGACGCAATGAAGTCAAAGGAGCAGCCATAGTCTGCCGGGCACGTGTTTCGACATTCTTTAAATACTTACTTTCACTGCAGCGCCTTGAAGGCTGCTGTGATCTGGCAGACGGAGACAGGAAAAGCAACATGCTTTGCAGGGGTTGTGAGGAGCTTCACCACCTCCTTCACAGGCAGTGCAAGCAGGGAACAGGAGAGAGGGGGCAGATGTGCAAAGGAAGGTGCTTAAGTAACACCAGAGCAAAAACCCATTGATTTTTTATCACTTAACAACACTTGAAATTTACCCTTATTTGCAGACAAATACGAGTTCTACCATCAATCTTACCCTGTGCTGTGAACATAAAATCTCTTCCACAGGGCTGTCCTATGCCTGCAAGTAACGTGACTCTCTGTGGAAACTGAGGCCTGCCCACGTGAAGCAGAGTGACACAAGAGGAACCTATTATGTCTGAATAGGAACCTCAGCTGAAAGCCATCTACTGCTTGGGAGAGGGAAGTCGATCTCAGGGCTTGGAAGGTGGTTTCCTCAAAATGTGACCTTTTAGTTCAAAAAGAAACTTACTATAATATAATAAAAATCCTAGGGAGCACTGTGTTTTCTCACAGTCTTGCATACATCTGTGAGCACAGAAGGGCTGATCCAGAGGTTACCATTACAAAACTCAGTTGTGTCCAACAGTTACCACAGTATTATCAACAATATTAGAGGTTCCCGCACCCTATACTTAGATTAGGAAATAACTGTGGTAGTTGTGTGGTTTCCCTTTGGCAGCTGCTGATCTGTTAATGGTGACCACTGTATAATACAATGAGCAGAACTGGTACTAGTCAGATCCAGAGCTTGGTCCTCTGCCACCCCGCTGCGCAATATGGAGCAAACCGGCTGCCATTCACAGCCCAGCAAAATCCCAGCACAGACAAGCATCAAAACAGCTGAATTTCCATTGCTGAGCAAACTAAAAGGCCAACTTGGTTGGAATTCTCCAGTTTAAATTATATGTTTTATCACTGGATTTCATGTGATTAAAGCTGTGCATTTTTAATTGAAAAACTGAAAAGCAGGGAAGCAACAGACCTCAGATGCATCTTGGGGTTTCTGTGAATTATCTTTTTCCTTCTTGCTCTTTTGGTTTTCATTTTTGATGCGTTTTGTTCCAGACACTTTTGTTTTCGCTTCACCCTCCTGGGAACTGTTATCCTGTTTTCGAGGTTTCACTGGAGGCAGTGGCTTATCTTCCTCTCCTTTTATAAATCTTTCATATGGCAGGATTAATCTAGGGGATTAAGGAACAAATAATTGATCAGGTTTTGCTGTCCTAGAAAAGAAAAAAATGTATCTACTATGAGCAGTTTACTTAATAAATCCATTTTCTTCCATGCCATAAAAGCAACAGTTTAAACTCTCTATCTATAAATCCAAGTAAAAGAAATCAATTTGGCAAGATTATCACGTGGAATAAATTCAGTGGAGTTAGAGCTGGTGTGGATGAGTTGTCAGTAACTTTGCAGTGGTTTGTGTGGCTACACCAATTTGTACCAGATGAGAATATCAGCCATTATGTTTTACACCGATTGAAAAAAAAAAAAAATCCACCATTTATTTTTATTTTCGCTCCCCGACTTTAGCAGCCTTCAGCAAACCCCAGGAAAACACCTACAAAGCCCCAGCCAACTTGGTAACAGCTACACAATCTCCAGGCTGCTGGTTCCCTTGACTGCAAGGGCGAGTGCTAGGAAGGTGGCAGGGGCCAGGAGAGCTGGGCTGCAGGAACCCTACGGGGTGGGCACAGCACCTGCCCTGCCATCACCCGCACCAGCCCAGCCTCATCCGTGCAAGGCACCCAGGCAGCCACAGTCACCATGCTCCCCTGGCCAGGGAGCCTTTTTTAAGGAAGAAGGGGAGAGGAGAAGAGTTAAATATGAAGGAATTCTTCACTGTGGAGCTGGCTGCCACAAAGTGCATCAAATCGCTTTAAAAACACAAGGAAGAAACACAAACAAAAAATATCCTCCCCTGAAAGCATCAAACACACCGAGTTTTAATCTCTCTGTTTTCTCTTTGCAATTTTTGATCTGAAAGGAAAAATAACTGATATAATTAAAAGGGATGGATTGCATTACAATCTCAGTTTCAACTTCAGTGATTAAAGTTTTTATAATGCATTTTAGTATGATTAATGACTCACTGTGGGATTAATATAAGACTCAGACTTTAAAAATATGAACATTATTACAGAAAACATAATTTGTTGAAAAAAAAAAAAGAAAGACAAGTTGACTCTATGAAGTAAATGTACTTTGCTTATAAACAACATAAATCTACTCAAATATCAGGAATCCTTAATTATCTTTAATCTAAGACTCCAAGGCAGAAACCTCTTTGGTTCAGATATTCGTTTGTTATCCTAGAATCAGTTTCTAAGCATGCAATTTTGATTTACATACTTAGATGTTCAAACACAGTTTGGGCTTAAGAGAGCAGAATTAGATTGCTCGTGATCATAATATTTTACATTTTAACACAATTCAACATAAATTATGTTAAAATATAAACCTAATTTATGTTATATTAGAAACAAAATTCATTAACTGAGCATGCTCTGACATGGTATGTGCAAAGAGGCATGAATAATACTTTCTGGCCCTGAATTTGGCAGGGCTCCAGTAATGAAGCTAAGCGGAGCCCACAGGGAATATTCATCTTCAGATCCCATTACAAACTGAGTTTAAACATGTTACAGCTGCTAAAACTGGAAACTGCTCCCTCTATGCAAACTTAGCAAAATAATACGTAGTTGCCAAATACCTACTTCCCACTGTAATATTACAGGTAATGTTTATATAATAAAAAGCATAACTAAGCAGAAGAAGAAAAAAATAATCCTGTTCATACTTGAGGCTGCTACATTTCATTTGCAAAGCACAAATATTGGTGAAAACACTGAATTCCTCCCCACGCTGCACAAAGCACTTTGGACTTCACTTAGAGGCAAGGTTGGGTTTCACACAGGGCAGCGCCGAGGCTGCTCTGCCATGTGTTAAGTATTTAAAGTCGCTTTTAATAAAAACACATTTTATTACAGTAATTGTTAGCACGGCGAGGGGAGTGTTTGACTTTGTTTTGTTTCCATGGGAACGCGTCGCCCATTAAAAATCTACATATTC